>JADRCC010555216.1:0-10503 GCA_019843855.1 Hylomyscus alleni | reverse complement strand
CAACTCTGCTTCCTTGGGGTGTGTAAGGGAAGAATTGGATTGCTGTTTGTTGAAATGGACTGTGTGTTTCACAAGTCCCATTTCAATAATCTTCTAGAAAAAGCAATGCTGAATTTGGGATTGGAAAGGGCAATATAACACGACTAAATAAATAGCAGACAGTCCCTCAGCACCTGCTGGCCTGCAGTGTTACAATGTGATTTCTAGGCCTTACATTTCCTCTCTTTTCTAAAGCAAACAGAATCTGAAAGGGCTCACACAGAGACAGAATTTTAAATCTGAATGCTCAGGAAATGGGGCCTGGGAAATTCTAAAGCTGTGATGCAATCCCTTGGGACTTGGAAACTTTTCAACTATCCATTCACTCAGTCCAATCATTGTTCAGCTCTCTATACATGCCTTTGGGTTTCCCTGCAAAGTTCATCTTCTGAGAGGCCTGTCTGTTCTTGTACTTTACAAGGCTGGGCCCTGCCATCACCCATATATGGAAACCATCTCCAGGCTGTGGGTCTAAAGCAACCATGGGGAAGATGTTTCAGGGCATGGGAAATGGGGCTTGGTCTCAGAGCCATCAATTCCCATGTTTCATTTCACTTCATTTTCCCCTCACATTGGAAACCTTTATTTTATTTTATTTTATTTTATTTTATTTTATTTTATTTTAAACACGAAGAAGATAGAAACTATGTGAATCAAGTTTTTTTTTTTATATAAGTGGACTTATTTTCATCATCTTTCTTCTCTACTAATTTTTCAAGAGAGAGAGAATTAAGGAATAAACAAAAGGATTATTCTTGTTCTCTCCTGGAGCCGAGAACTGACTTTGTGCTGTGACTTACACAAACAATTGCCAGCCTTCAGAAATGCACATTAATTTTAATAGGGGAGAATTAACCATGCTATTAACTTTTACCTTTCCTAGGGTGCAGCCCATCAGCCTTGAAGCCCACTCAACACAAATTGGATCTTTCTTCTGTTTTCACCCATCAATAGCTTTATCCTTTCTTCTCTGACTTAAAAAAAATGCATTTGGTTAGATTTATTCTAACCATTAACTTTAATGTCTAATACACAGAACTGGCATTTTCAATTCTGGGCCTACTTTTCTTAGTCAAAATTCATTGCAAAAGCTGTTTTATAAAGGCATTCTGGTAGACTTGACTACCATCACTACATTCACATTTTGTGTATTTGTAGAGTAATTCTGGAATTTAAAAGACAGCTATAGCCAAACAATACCTACCCAATTATCATCCTTTGAAAGCCTCAGCAATCATAAACTTCTGGTCTCCAAGTTGGTAGGGGAGGCCCAGTATTTGGTAGCATAAGAGTACTACTTCTTATGACTTGTTAGCTAGACTTTGCAAAATAGAATTTCCATATCACTTTAAGGAAATTAAGTTAGGAACTTTCACCCATTGCTTTGGGGAAAATACTTTTGGTATATAAAAGCTTTATAGATCAATTTGACAATATCTAGTAGAGGTGAAATAATATCTATTTATCTACCTATCTATTTCATAGCCTATTAATTCTAGGCTCGGGTATGTGAGTTATGGATGCTCAACCATGGGAGTATAAAATTATGCATTACAGAAATTGGAGAAAGATTTCGATGCACACAAGGTGAATACCTAATGGATAACAACATAAACCACTGAAAATCTGAACCACTGATAAAATGAATTCAGTGTAATAATTGCAAGGAGCAAAACTGAATAAAAGCATAGTTGAGACTCAATTAAAAAGAGTAAAGTCGAGTAGTAGAAGTATATTTGTGTATAAATTTGAATATATAACACATCATTATATTATTAAATATTAATGTTTCATTCACAGGCATGTCCAACTTATTAGCCCACAGGCCACTCATGTACCCTAGGATTCCTATGAACATGGCCAAACTCAAAGTCATTAACTTGTTTTACATAGTATGAGTGTTTTGGTTTTGTTTTGACACTGTTGTATCACAACACTAGGAGGCTGGACAAGTCTAGGTACATAATATTATTAATAAAACCAATAAGCTCTAAATTCAAGATAGTTTCTTTGTATGGGAAATAGAAAGAGAGAGGGGGACTGATGGCAGGAGGGAAAGGGAGAGAGAGAATGATTAAATGAGGTCTAGAACAGTAATGTAAGACCCCTCAAGAGACCCTCACTCTAGTCTCGGGATTACACGACCCCCACAAAACTCACAAGAGACTGATCTTGCTGCAAACACATGAGGTTTATTCGGGAAACCAGTGCACTGGGGCTGAACTCGTAACCCATGCAGGGGCAGAGGAGTTTGACCCTGAGCACAAGAAGTGTAGGGTATTTAAAGGGAAAAACTACAAACCAGGGGGAGTGAAGGGGTTACCAAGGGAACATAACATAAAAACAGTGGAAAATTTCAAAAGGGGCCCAACCCATGATTTAGTCAGGGTCTGTGGAAAACATCCTGCACACTTACTATTCTCAAGAATATGGCCTTGTCATGTCATTTACTTTGTGGTTGACTGTTTCCTGGAACCACCTAGATGACTTATATCCTGTTTTTGTGGCCAACTGGTTCCTGGAACTAGCCAGCCTACATTCTTGGCTTGTTTCAGAGAAAATTTCCCATGCTCTTGAAGTAAAAGCTTGTACATCATATATTTCTACTAAATGATCTTTTTAAATTTTTCTCCCACCCTTCATTAACTAGTGAAGAGGTCTGCTAAGGGCATTTGGAAAATTCCACCAGACCCCAGAACATAAAGACCCCTCCCTTCCTGGAAGGGGAGGTCGATGGACCATGTAGGCACCCTTCCCTTCCTGGATTACATTCCTCAGGAAAACCACAGGGGGGATTGACTAACCATTGGCCACTTACAGACAAGGGGAGTCCTTGCTACCTCATCCCCTAAGGACCAATCGGTTTAAAAGTCATACTGTTCTGCCAATCACATTGTGCCTAGTGGCTGTTGCTCTATTCTACCCCTGAAAACTGTATAAAACTGACCAAATAGACTGTCCAGAGTCACTGCCTCTCCTGCAGGTATAGGATGACCCTAACATGCTGGAACAATAAATTCCTCTTGCTTTTGCATCGGATCCTGGTTCCACGTTGTTCACTCAGGGATCCCTGGTAGCTAAGGGTCGTCAGAGACTAACACTAGAAGAGTGTGTGTTTATTTGTTTGTTTGTTCATTTGACAGATCCTCGCTGTCCTGGAACTAGGCTGGCTCTCAAACTCACAAAGATCCATCTGCCTTTGCTCCACCTTCCACCCTCATAGCCGGGATTAAAAGTGAATGATAGGTTATTTCTTGCCAGTGAAATGAGCCAATTCAAGCCAGACTCTACTAAAGGCAGATTTATTGGGAAGCTGCTCTAAGGCAAGTTCACTAGCCCCAAGGATTGAGGCCAGAAAAGTTACCATGAGGAGGGTTGAAGAAAAAGAGGGAGAGGAAAAAGAGATAAAGGGTATGCACACAGAGAGGAGAGAAGGAGTGGGAGAGGGAGAGTGCTCGAGAAATGTCTGGGTTATATAGGAAAGAGCCTCTAGGGAAAGGACAGCCTAGCCCCGGGCTGGAAAGTTCAGGGTTGGGGCCAGGGTATTCCAAGTAGGGACTGAGGGATGCTGGAAGAACTTGGAGGCCAGCTCTGCTTTGGTACCTCAATCCCTTTTCCAGGGATGAAACCAAACAATTAAGAGTTTCATTATATTTATAGTGTTTTATTTCTTACATTAGACATGCATATATGTAGTTGTAGAGTTTTTAATCATTTGGAAATATCAATGGAATGCTGAAATCGTGGTTTGATCCATGCTTTATGGCTTTTGAAAGAATCCTAAGACCCTGAAAAGGAAATCCTGCCCAGCACGATTTAGAAAGGCAAAAAGGTCACTTAAATACTCACAAAAAGTCCTTTGAAAATCCAAACTATAGAACCCAATGGTATGCTTATGACTCTCAGGTATTCTCAGTCCAAGCAACCTCTGGAGTCTAAGAGTCTTTGTTTTGCTAAATAAACTTGTATTCAAACCGTGCTTGTTTCCTGGCTGAAGTCTTTCCTTGGAGGAGATAAGAACAGAGGAGAAATGGATACCTGGCAACTAGGTTAAACAGACAGACAGACAGACAGACAACATTGGGAGACCCTGATATATAGCAAAGTTCACAAGAGATAGCATCAGAGTATTGTTCAAAACATATTGACTTGAAATTCATGTGTATCCCTAATCTCCACTGAATCAGTTCATATGGATTGCAGATAACTTGCTGTCCAGAGGCACACCCAGTATGAAGAGAAACAGAATGGCAGAGTGCTACAACCATGCCCTCAGATGCCAGCCAAAGTATCCATGGCTTTGTGATGGTGAGTAGTTGGCAGTGCTTTGGACATAGCAAATGTTTATGTGAAGTTATTGAATAAACAGATGCACAAATACAGAGAAAGAAAGACTTAAGAGAAAAACTCAGAGGAAGAGTCAGTGCTCTAAATTTGGAATCCAGAACTCAAAAGAGTCCCAGGTCTGGTTCTAATTACTCTCCTCTGGCTTTGAAGAACGGGCCATGTTTCTTTGTCATGCCAGATCTCTCTAATCCAAAACAGGAATGAAGAGTGTTGCTGCTTTCAGCTCTGGTTTGATTTCACTGATCATTAATTCTCTCCTAGGAAGCTAGATAAGGGCAGGGCAGCTCTTCCCACACAGCTGGTGCAAGTTCAGAAAGTTCTGTAAATAGACTTCACTACTAAATAGTCAAGGACATTTCAAGATGAGCTGTGTTTCCATTTTTACTTTCTCAGAGATTCCTTAAGTATTGAGGATAGCATTTGATGAATGATAGTTCTGAGACTATTTTTATTTCCCTTAACTGGCTTAGACATGTTCTATGTTCCATCCTGACTCTGCCCTCCGCCCTGAACAGGTGTGAGCTTGTTCGCTGAAGATTCGCTTTCACGCTTAGCTGAGTCGGTGTTATCTTCCCAACATCAATTCTAGGCAATTGTGCACTTGTGGAGGGGGTTCATCTCCGGATGCTGACATCACTTCTGGTTCAGTGAAGATCTTCTGAGCCCTCTCCTGGGAAGGATGAGAGCAAGTGCCGGCTTCCTTATTTATCTGTTCAGTCAATACTGAACCAGACTGGTGTCTATTCAACTTGCTATGCACAGCATTAGAGCAAATATTCCAGCTAACATGGAAGGATATCAGACCGAAAATAAAGTGCCTAAGTGTGTCATAACAATGAGAACAAAAAGAAAAACTTAAGATAAGGGTTGATCTTCCTTTTTTTTAGATTTTTGTATTAGACCAAATATCAAGTGTGGGGGTTGAATAAGAATGGCTCCCAGAGGCTCATATATTAACAAGCTTGCTCATCAGGGAGTGGCACTATTGGGAGGTATGGCCTTATTGGAGTGGGTGCGGCCTTAATGGAGGAAGTGTGTCTTTGGGGGTGGGCTTTGAGGTTACCGAAGCCCATGCCAGTCCCTATGTCTTTCTTTCTGATGCCTGCCGATCTAGATAGAGCTCTCAAGATACTTCTCCAGCATCATGTCTGCCTGCATGCTGCCATGCTTCCCACCATGATGACAATGGACTAAATTCATGGAACTGTAAGCAAGCCCCAGTTAAATGTTTTCCTTTGTAAAAGTTGGTCACGGTGTCTCTTCACAGCAGCAGAACACCGACTGAGACAGGATATAAGGTTTCAGCTGCCCAGGTGCCCAGGTACAGGCCACACCAGTCAGAAAAACAAATGAGAGGCCTGCTTTTCCAAGGAAATCCCTTACTCCCTAGATCCTAGATTTGGTTTCTCAAAACCCATTCCACAGCCACAGCACCACCCCAGTGCCCACCCACTGCTTTGCCTCTGGCCCTAGCTCAAGTGACTTCCTGCTGCTCAGGTGCAGGCCACACCAGTTAGAAGGATAGGTGAGTGTCTCACCTATTCGAAGAACTGTCCCATTCCTTAAATTCAGTTCCCAAGACCAATTCCACTACCCTGCCTCCATCCTCCACTACTGCTGCCCCTGGCCCCAACTCCAGTGAATCTCTCCTGCTTAGGTGCAGGCCACAGTATTCACATGAAACCTCCTTCAAGTGGACGGGCCCTTCCCTAGACTCCATCCCCAGTGACCAATTCCACTGCCCACCCCCCATCCTGCCCCATAATTTTCCCCCTTTGCTGCTGTGCCCTGGGCCCCATTTCCAGCAGACTTCCATTGCCCAGGAGCACCAATGGAACTGGTGAAGGCTACAAACAAATGTAGGTTAAACAAGCCAGAAAAACAGAGGTGGGCTCAGGCAGAGACTCTCTGGTGGACCAGATCCCACACTGGCAGCCAGTAACACAGATTGGAGGCCACTGATGGACATTTTCCATTTACTTGGTGCCCCTAACCCTAGCTCCCCTCCTGATTACTTTGTTCTACTCCCCAACTAAAACAGAGACCCTCTGATACACCAAAGGCTAACTGCCAGAAGTCTAGCCCCCAAGTTGGACAGAAACTGCCTATTGGATCAGAGGTCATGCTGGTTGCCAGAAATCCAGGCCACGAAGATCAGAAGACCAAAGAGGAAACAGAAACCAAGGAACAACATACTCATCCAACAAAGACAAACTAAAAAATCAGTACCTAGACCTACAATCGTCCCAAACCCAGGTGCCTAAATGCACACAATTAACAACAGCCAGGGTAATATGGTACCATCAGAACCCAGCTAGCCTATGACAGCAAGACCTGAGTATTTCAACACAGCTGCAACACAAGAAAACAACCATAAAGCCAGCTTTATGAAGATGATAGAGGTCCTTAAAGAGGAAATGAAAAAGATCCCTTAAAGAAATCGAGGGAACAACAAATGAAAAAAATTGGAGAAAATCAATAAATCCCTTTAAAAAAAATTCCAAGAAAGCCAAGAAAAACAAACAAACATGCAGCCAAAGCAGATGAATAAAACTGTTCAAGACCAGAAAACGGAAATAGAAGCAATAAAGAAACACACAAACCGAGAGAATCCTGGAGATGGAAAACCTAGATAAGGTAATAGGAACTACAGACACAAACATCCTCAACAGAGTGCAAGAGATAGACGAGAGACTCTCAGGTGTAGACAATATGGTAGAAGATACTGATGGTGCTGAGATATAAGGATAGGCCCACTGTGTGAGTTGCATGACTCCCAGAGCTGCATCCCAGCCCAGGAAGAAGAGCAGTATCTGCATAGTGGAGACCGGAGACCCTCAGCTGGCTGACATGTCCTCCTGTGCTTCCTTCTCATCACTGGCATATCTGCTAATCTCTCTAGTTGGTTGTGGTGGCGATTCAACCACGAGACTGGATGACTCTACGTTGAATTACAATTTTTTTGTATCGCATTTCTCTTTGGCCAGTGATTTATTTCCTTTGGAATCTTTGGGTTGCAAAAACATTTAACCATTTTACCTTTCAAAAGAAGATGCCATTGCTGATACAGAACTTGTGGATACCACAATGATGAGGATGTATGTGATAGAGAAATGGGAGAAAAAGAGAAGCATAGTGGTTTGTGCACTATGAAGAGAGGAGGAACTGGAGACTTGAGAGTGGCGAGGAACAACCTGATGTGAGTAACCTGTGCTGCCACCTGAGGCCATAGTAAAATCTCAGTTCTGGGATGCTGCTGAGGGCCATGCAATAGTAAGAGTCTGTGTTGATCTCTCTGGCCCATGTTATCACCAAAGGCCATGGGAATATCCTTGGTTTGGGCTGCCCTGGGGCCATGTAGATGTCTAAGAGCTAAGCAGAGTTGACCCCCACCCTTCACCAGGGCAGTGTTGAAGAGATGGCCCTTAGAGCTGGAGAGCAAGCCCCAGAATAGAGCTGGCCCAGGTGGTGAGTTACCCAGCACTGAGGGTTTGAGCACAGGAGAGCTGGCTCCTGCCCATGTTGGCCTTGAAAAGATGCAGGTAGGAGAGTTGGCCCCACCTCTCACCTGGGCAGCATGGGAGAACTGGTTCTAAGGGCATGAGAGCTGGAGATCTGGAGATCTGGGTCCACCCCATGCCTGCCAAAGCTTCTAAAGAAAGCTAGACCTGCCCCTTGCCTAGGCAACAGAGTAAAGCTGGTTCTGATGAGGTTGGTGAGGGTGAGCCTGCCCCAAGGGTGTTAAGGCTGGAGAGTTGTCAGGTAGACCAACAGCTATTATCCAGGTCCAGATCTAGGGCTCAGAGTTGGCCTACCATAACATATGAACTGTTGGTTCACTTGAAGGGGCCAGTGCTGCAGAACTAAAGCTGCAGGATCTCCATAACACAAGGCAACAACCGAATATCTGAGAAGAGTCCAGTGAGATTCCAGTGTTGACAATGTAGGAGAAGCTAGAACCAGATCAATGACTCATTGCAATGAACATTTGCAAATGAAGCTGTTTGAACAAAAGGATATTGTTTGACACAGTTCAGCTTTCCACTATGAGATTTGTTCTGGTTGAGGTGTTTGTTTTTCTTTAAGGAAGAGAGGTTGCAAGGGTAAGGATATATGTGGAGGGATGGAGAAATTAGTGAGATTGGGGTTCACGATGCGAAATTCACAAAGAATCAATTAAAAAGTTAAAAAGAGAAAGAAATTGATACATCAGTGAAAGAAGATAATAAATCTAAAATGTTTCTGACATAAAGTATCCAGGATATCTGAGATGCCATGAACAAACCAAACCTAAGAATGTTAGGAATAGCCGAAAGAGATTTCTAGCTCAAAGCCCAGAATATATTTTCAACAATATCATATAAGAATATTTTCTTTCTTATTTATTTATTTATTTTATATATGTGAGTACACTGTAGCTGTCTTCAGACACACCAGAAGAGGGCATCAGGTCCCATTACGGATGGTTGTAAGTCACCAAGTGGTTGCTAGGATTTGAACCTTTTGAAGAGCAGTCAACTGCTGAGCCATGTCTCCAGCCCCAAGAAAATTTTCTTAATCTAAAGAAGGAGATGCCTATAAAAGTACATGAATCATAGAGAACACCAAAAAGATTGGACTAGAGAGAAAGTCCTTCTGCCGAATAATAATCAAAAGAATAAATTAAATAAATAAATAATTAAAATAATATAAATAATTTAAAAAAGAATACTAAAAGCTGTAAAGGAAAAAGGCCAAGTAACATAAAATGTCAGACCTATTAGAATTATATCCTTCTTCTCAGTGGAGACTCTAAAAGCCAGAAGGGCATGGACAGGTTTCTTGCAGATTTTAAGTATACCCAGAAAAACTTTCAATCACCATAGATAGGAAAAATAATCTATTCCATCACGAAGTTGAATTTAAACAATATGTATTCACAAATCTAGCCATATAGAAAGTACTAGAAGGAAAACTCCAACCAAAGGATATTAACAATGCCCACGAAAACACAGGCAGTAAATAATCTTACACAAGCAAAACCCAAAGAAGGGAAACACGCGTATACACACACACACACACACACACACACACACACACACTAATACCATCACCATAATTACAGGAAGTAACAATCATTGGCCATTAATATCTCCAAATATCAATGGACTCAATTTCTTAATAAAAAGACAAGGCTAACAGAATGGATATGAGAACAGGACCCATCCTTCACCAGCACTCACAAGACAGTTAATAATCATCTATAACCCCTGTTTCAGGGCATGCACGGCCCTCTTCTGACCCCCTATATGTATACCTATGCAGGGAAAAACACTCATACCCTCCTTAAACTTAAGGAAGTTATGAAACAACAAGAAAAAGAGCAGGAGCTATACCTTAGTGGGTAGATCACCTACCTCACATATGCACTGAAAAGAGAGAAGACAGAAAGACAGATAAATGGATGTGCTGATAAGATACATACAAAAATACATAGAGAGACCAAAGTATAACCTACTACATAACTTCCGCATCTTCTAAACTCAGCCTTTTTAAAGGATTTATCCACATTGATACATCCCAATGTAGTACATGTTTGAGACTGTGACATTTCATCTTATAAATATACTGTAGTCTGTTTTTCTAGCTCCTTTTGATGATGTGGTGATCATAATGGTATATAAGTTCTTATGTATTTGAAAGAGTTTTGTTAAGGAGTACAATAAAGTGGACCACACTTGCTGGTCCTTGCATATGAGCATCATTGACTTTAACTGTGTATTAACTGTGTTGGCTCCCAAGGATGGACTCCAATAACACATTTCTATCAATGTATAAGATCTCAGTTCTACAAACAAAAAACCTCCCAAACCAAACCAAACCAAAATAACTTCAAAAACCAAACAACTTAAATCTTCAAATATTGATCAGAATTAATATTATATCCTATTTTAATTTGTGCTTCAACTAGGATTGAGATTGTGTGTTTTCAGATTTTACTAACAGGCCATTCAGATTTACCTTCTGTAAATCCCTATATAGAGGGTTTGCTTATTTTATAATAGTACTTCAACATATTTTTCTTATTTGCTTGTAGGAGCTAGTTATATTATAACTATGAATGTTTGTAAGTATATT
>JADRCC010555214.1:0-13772 GCA_019843855.1 Hylomyscus alleni | reverse complement strand
TGGTGCCATCTGCTGGTATGGCCAGCTCTCCTCTCAGAGGCCTGGGTGGAAGGACTGTCTCTGCTAAGCAGAGGTAGAAAGAAGCACTGCTCTTCAGCCCATTTACTTCAGCTCAGCTTAGGCAATAATGAGGAAGGCTCCCTGCTGAGATCGTAGAATCTCAAGACTGCCTTAACCCTCCAAACCTGCCATGGCTGCTTTTCACAGTAAAGAGCAGAAGGGAAAATTCACGTGAGAAATAAAGACGTCTATGCTAGGTCACTACAGGGACTGTTGTGGTCTCAGCATAGCCTACCCTATCCCAATGAACACAATGACTGTTTACTAATCACCTACCATGTGCCAGGTTCAGTTAGCCCTCCTCACCCATGGGTTTACCCAATTACAGGTTGAGAAATTAGAAAACAATAGTGTCTGGACCTAACATGTTGACGGTTCCCCCAGACAATACAATATCATGATTATTGACATAGAATTTGCATAATGTATTAGATATTGTAAGTCATGTCAAGATGATTTAAAGTCAAGAGGGGGTGCGTGCCAAGTCTGTGCAGATGCTGTGCAACTTCACATGAGGGGCATTGAGCATCTGCGGGTTAGACTGGAGGCAATGACCATGGACCCCAGGAATGACTGTATCATGTTTAAATGCCCACCACACATCATCTCCCAAGTCCTTGGAGCGACCTTCCAGCAGGATCTATTGTCACAGAGGAGGAAACCGAGGCTCAGGGATGAAGCACCTTCTACAGGTTGTCACACAGTGAGTCAGTAGTGGAACTGGCGTCAAACCTGTCATTTTTACTGCACCAATTCCAGAGAAGCCTGTTGGACTTTCTGCCGCATTAGGCTCCAGGTATCCACAAGCACATGAAAGTTGTCCATAGAGTGTCCCAAACCTGAGTAGAGTCCATGGGCTGTGTTTATTTAGTTCAAGGGGGAAGAATCAAGGGCTTCAGGCACATAATGAGTCGCTGCTCTGTGGAGTTGCCTTGTTGGTGGAGGACACAGCTGGGCATAGATGTGAAGCTGGGACTGCATGGTGCAGGTGCATGGTGCATGGTGCATGGTGCAGGTGTATGGTGCAGGTGTATGGTGCAGGTGTATGGTACAGGTGTAAGGTGCAGGTGTATGGTACAGGTGCAGGTACATGGTACATAGTGCAAATGTATATAGACACAAACTTGTTCATGTGTGAGAGAGACTATTGTGGAGATGGTCAGCAAGGAGACAGAATAAGCCTGGGAAAGAGGAGGAGAGGACCAGGCAGAGAGAAAATACTTCTCTTGAGTATGGCTGGTTTTCCTCATTCATTCAAAAGCCTCCCCCTCCCCATAGGTTAGAAGGACCCCACCCACTGTGGGACTTGCTACACTGACAGGCCTGCTGCTGGCCCGGAGCATAGCAGCATTTTAGGGCTTAGTTTTGATTTTTGCTAATCCAAGGGCTGAGTCCTGAGTTGAGCAAAACAGGCAGACACTTCCAGATTTAACCAGTTCCCCGTGGTGACCTTGAGCATGTCTTGGCTGTGTATCTTCATTTGATAAATGAAATAATCATGTTTCCCTGGAAAGCCACTTGTGAGGACTCCTGGTGAGTTCTCCCTGCCTTCCCACTCTGTGAATGCTCCTGCAACAAATGGCCCTTGGTGACAAGGGCAACCTAGGTCCTCTGCCTTTGAAAAGACCCTTCTGGGACCCATTCCTGAATCCAGAAAGAGGTCCTGCCTGAGGGGGACTCAGGGGCCATCTGTGGGTGGCCCTGCCTTCATCTGGAAAAGAAAGAGCCTCTTGAGCATGAAGCTCCCCCAGCCTCTCCCAGCACCACGGCCCCAGAGGGAGTCACAGGCCCAGTAATGTATGGCTCCATTTTTAGATGTTGCCGAATTCCATTTGCTGGAGATCTGTGTTTTATTGCCGTATCAGTGTTTCTAAATTGCACTATATTTTCTTAGCTTGATGGGAATTTACAGCACCCGGATTGGAGCAAAATTGGGCTCTCCCCGCGGCTCGGAAATCACTGGGGTCGATTGCTATGGCTGCTGTCTCCCCCTCTGAGTGTTTCTGCTAATTATTCATATTAAGAAGGAATCTGAGTCTGAGAAGGGAGGCTGGGAGGCCCACTTGGGGGAGACATCCATCAGGACTAGGAGCTGGTGGTTGCTTCCTGCAGGATCTGGGCCACCCAGGAGGAGGTGGGAGGGCCAATGTGTGGGGTGCTCAAACAAAGATGGGTTCCAGGCTGGAGAGCTGGGAAAGACCCAAGTAACAGCCAGCCACAGGCCTGGCACATCCGAGGGAATAGTAGACATCAGAATGCCAGCCTTAGTAACTGGAGCGGCTAGGATTCTTGCCAGAAGACCCCTTGGGTGGTCTCCAAGCGTTTCTCCATCTTCTTCATTTGCTCGTGAGGAAAAGAGCTGGCCAGGGGATACCAACTCCATTTTACAGATGAGGAAGCTGAAGACCTAGGGGATGAAGTCACATGGTAGAGCTGAGACTGCAATCGAGGCTGTCTGACTCCACAGTGGCGCTTGCTTCATCCCCATTGGTGGCCGTCTCTCCCTTTGGTTACCGCACAGAGGCAGGGAAGGACTGCTCTTATTTAAAGAGCTTCACTCTGCCTGCGCCAGACATTGAATTAAAAGTTCCAGGCATCATCGGTTTAGAGGTGGGTGCTGGCCCATTTTATGGGCCAGTTTTAGGATGATCCTCAAATTTGCATAGTCACACGTGACTTCTCTGTGACAAAGCTGAGATTCAGTCTCAGGGCTATCTGCTCAGAGCCGCTCTGAGCCACAAGGATGCTCTCCTGCTTCTGGTGACAAGGGCTCTTCCAACATCTGCTGAAGTAGAACGAACTGCCTGGCTCTGGGTGGGAGTCCTAGTGCATTCTGGGAGTCAGATGGAAATGTCTGCGGCTGATCTCCTGCAGGCTGCAGGCTTGCACATTGATGGCTGGGTGCTTAGGCTGCACCTGTGTGTTTCGAAGTCACCATCTTCCTGGCTCCCCTCTTTCAAAGTAGCATAATATGACTACCCGGGGCATTGGACAGTGAGAGGAGAGAGGACTGAGGTCCCAGCTGAGACCCATCCCTCTGGCAAGTCCGGGCCGTTTATCTCACTTGGCAGTGATGCTCTGTCTAGAAGCACGTCCGACGTTCTGTGCAATAAAGTTAATGGACTTCTCCGTCGCGGAGCAGCAGCTGAATTCTCTTGGAGCAGATGCTGAGGGTTATGGATGTCCTAATTAGGAAGCTGCCTTTGGCGTCCGGGAAGGGAGGGGAGGCCTGGGATGAGGCTGCACACCCTGCAAAGACCCCCTGCTGAGTTCTCCTAGAGCTCTGCAGACCCAACTGGCTTCAGTAGAGAAAGAAGCTATTTCTTCCTCTTTCATCTTCTACTTCCTTTCCTGCCTCAGTGGGTCCTTGGTGAGCTGGAAATGACTGGCAGGATTGGGCAGGGTGACCATAGCCTCTCAGCTTGGAGCAGCCAGCAATTGGGGTTTAGTGTCAGTGGTCAAATAAAACTTGCAACCAAGTTAATCTGACACATTTATTGATGTGCATAATTGTTATTGGGTTGCACTGCAATTAGGAATAAATGGTAGGTCGTTCCTTTGAGCGACTGTAATTAGTAATTCACATTTTTGGTCCCAATCAAGTTTGGATCCCCACCCCACCCCCAACCCCTTTGTATGGTGTCTAAATAGCTTTGCAGTGGACTACGTTCCAAGTCGCTCCTTTGTTCATTTAGCTTTTCATTTGCCACATTTACAGACTAGAGGCCTCGGACTGGAGTCTCCTTCCACTTCCTACTAGATAGTTGTGGGTGATTCCTCTCTCCCACTTCCTACATCTACAGAACGGGAATAGGATCCCAGAGCTCAGAGAGCGGTGCGATGAGAATCTTGTGATGGGAGGCATGCAGGGGTCTCAACCAGTGACCACTTATATTTTATTATTTGTTACTATCATTTATGACAAGTCCTCTTGCTAAAGCGTCAGGCACCAAGAGCTCTTAGATCTTCTTTCAGACAGGAGGGGATTCAGTGTCCTCTGGACAATCAGGGCTATGCCAGAGGGCACAGAGCTGGTGACACTGGGCCCTGAGACTGCTAGGACCTCATCTGTACTCTCAGCTGGTGGATCTGGGAAACTTCTAACTTTTTCTATCTTATCTTTCACCATTGTGCAGCCTCTGGGAAACGTAGGGAGAGACTGAGCTTCTGGGAGAGAAGAGCCTCTGCCCAAGACACAGTGTCTAGAAGTTTCTCAGGAAATACTGAGAAGATGAGTTGCTAAAGTCTCGAGACTTTGAGTTGTGGGAAAGGAGGATGCTATGGCTTACGTACATTTTAAGAGGTTCATGTGTTGGAAGTCTGGGTTTTGGTGGGTATGTTTGAGGGTGCGTGTGTGGAGCATTTAAGAGCTAAGTCCTTGGTTGGTGAGATGGCTCAGTGGTTAAAAGCACTGGCTACTCTTCCAGAGGACCTGGGTTCAATTCTCACAACCTACATGGCAGCTCACAACTGTCTGTAACTCCTGTTCTGGGGGATCTGACATCCTCACACAGACATACATGCAGTTAAGCCACCAATGTATATAAAATCAAAACACATAAATTATTTTTTTAAAAAGAGCTAAGCCTTTAGCTCAGTTGGGGGAAGGGTGTACCCCTGGGAAGTTACTGTGGGGAGACTTTTTTAAAAACTCTCGCTGTGCCTTGGTGTTCAATGTGACTTTTTTGTTTTGTTTTGTTTTGTTTTTCAAGACAGGGTTTCTCTGTGTAGCCCTGGCTGTCCTGGAACTCATTCTGTAGACCAGGCTGGCCTCGAACTCAGAAATCCTCCTGTCTCTGCCTCTCAAGTGCTGGGATTAAAGGCGTGCACCACCACCACCTGGCTCAATGTGACTTCTTACCACCCCCTGAGCCCCAACACAAGTCCTGCCAGTGCCATCAACCATAATATGACATACCTGAACGGCCTCACCAAAGCCAGATGAGTCACCCAGGAAGCCACCATGCCTCTGAGCCTCCAAACTATAAGGTCAACAAACCCCCTATTCTTTATAAAGCTCAGCCAGTGTTAACCTGACTAATACAGAGGAAGCTGGTCTTTGCAGTGAAGCAAAAGGCTTAAGACATACACGGAGACTGGGTAGAGGCTCGCAGGCTCTTGAAAAAAAACTTTCTCTGCACATGGAAGCAGAGAATTCCCTGGGGAGAACATGTGCTTTGTCAACATGTTTATCACAGAGGAGACAGCCCGGGAGACAGCCTAGAGCCAGCTGGGGTGGTGGGGGAATGTCAGTAAGCCTAGAGCAGCAGAGGAATGGAGGGAAACCTAGACAAGGGATCTGATGGTGAGCTGTGAGCAGCAGGGAAGATAAAATGGGGTGAGGTGCTATTGGCTTCTAGAGTTGGAAGGCCTGAGTTAGGCTCTGAATCTATTCCTCCGGACCTCAGGTAAGTTGTTAGTCTCTCTGAAGCCCAGTTTCTTCATCAATAAAGCAAACACTGTCTGCACGAATCTTCTGCCCTCACCCCACAGCAGATACTGTCGGCACATATCTTACCATTGCTACACCTGTGCTCTGCCTCAGACTTTGGCCCTGGTTCAGGGGGCCAGCCAAAGATGGTAAAGACTTGGTGGCTGCACACACCCCAGCTCTCTTGCCCTTTAGTTGAGAACTCTTGTGTCACATGGTCTAGGCTGGCTGCCCAAGACCTTGTCTCAGACATAGACTCACACTGCCCGTTCTCCCAGTACGTTGTTTCCCTTATATCATGTTGGGGATGGCCACTTGGTCTGCTAGGTTCTAGATATCGGGGAATTTGAGATAGAGGCTGAATCCTGCAGGACTGAGAGTTGGGCCTTTGGAAATTAAGGACCTCAACCGGTCAGGGCCTTGTTTCTGGTCCAGAGGAAGGTTTGTTTCAGGTTGGGGCTGTTGCTCTGGACACCGTCTCTGTGGGGTCTCCACATCCTGGATCCTGTGTGTGACTGAGGCAGGCAATAAATCCCCTCAGTGGAGCTGGTCCCAGCATGGGCCACCCAGCAGAAAGGCCTCATCAGCGGCCTCATTTGCATAAGATAATGAACCCGCAGTAAAAATAGAAATAGAAAAAAAAATGGACTGGCAACTTTGTTTCCATAATGACAGATGCTTCTTAAATACTTAGCTTCTGTTTTCCAGGGGAAGTCCCCAGGGGCAGGATCTGGTCCAGCCTGCCATCCTATCCTCCAGCCCTGACCTCCTCTCCTAGGCCTGCTGCTAGATAGTCACAGGGCACAGAAGCAAGGGACAGGAGCCCAGCTGAGGGTCAGAAAGGCCTGTTGAGAACAGTCTTCTTAAGGTGGCTTTTGGATCTCTTCCTTTCTGTCCACACGAACCCCTGGACCCCAGGAAGCAGAGTGGACATTCCCACTCTGTTCTCACACAAGAGAACTGGAGGCCTGGAAACTCAAGCCCCTGTTCCCAGTCCACGTCCTCGTCCTGGCTGCCTTGGGAGACGGCTAATCAGAAGGTTTATATATTGTTGATTTCTGACAGGCCGGGTCTATGAAAAGCAGTCTCCATCACTCTCCAAGGGGACAGTCCTCACGATCACGTGTGTCACAGATGAAGTAACTGAGGCCAAGGGTACTCAGTAGCTTGTTCAAGGTTACACAGTGGTGGAACCGGGATTCTTGCATACAATGCTAACGTCTTCAGTGAAGGAGTGGATGGATGAGCAGCACCCCTCTATCTCTGCCCTACCATGGCCTTTCTCCTCACTCTCTGCTGGACCTGGAGTTCTCCCTGAAGCCTAGCATGCTTCCCCCACCCCAGGACTTTTCCCAATGATGGGCAGACATCCTTCAATCCAGGACCTTTCTGTTCTTCCTTACTTGGCTGTGTCTCCACGTTAAACAAAAGCTCTCTGACACTGTAGCCCATAGGGTCTTGGGTGCCTCTCCTTCCATTGTTCGTTGGGATCTTGCCCTAGCCTTGCTAGGTAATGAATGGAACAGGAAGATAAGTATTTCAGGATGCTGACAGTACACGCGGTCTCTGGGATTCTCCAGATCTTTCAGTCCTTTTATAAGCCCGGTCTCATGATTATACTCAGTGACTGCTGTCTTTCCTCGGGTCACACTTGATTGGTCAAGTGGCTGTCCTCGCCAAGCCTCCCAACTGTCCTGAGAATTACAATTACATGGGCTTGAGAGCTTAACATAGGTCTGCCCATTGGGAAAGTTTAGGGCAGGCCTGCCTGGTGAAAAAAATCCTCCACATCTACTGGCTATTTTCTGATCATGTCATAGCGCAGCATGGAAGGTTCTGGAAAAGTCCGAGGGAAGTCAGTGGTTCTCAATGTGAGGGCCATGACCCTCTTGGAGGGGATGCGAATGACCCTTTTGCAGGGATCCCATGTTAAATATCCTGCATATCTGATATGTACTTTATGATTCATAATCCTATGTATCAAAATTATAGTTATGAGGTAGCAATAAAAATAATTTTACAGTTGGGGGGGTCACCAAAAACATGAGGGACTGTATTAAAGGGTTATAGCTTTGGGAAGGTTGAGAACTACTGTTCTAATTGAATCTGTCTATGAGTCTGAGTGGCCAAGGGGTACAGAGGCCCCCTTCCCACTCCTATCTGGAATGTTCTTGTCTTGAGAACTTTAGAGCATTGGCAACATCTGTTCACTACCTATCTCCAGCTTCCTGGACAATGAGATGCAATTATGACGGGAGTGTGGTTTGTAGCATCTTTCCAATCTAGTCTTCTAGAGTCCTGGATTGCAACTCCGGTGTCTCTCCTTCCAAGCTCGTGCTGGGCTTAGGGGAAGGAGGTGGCTCTCTTACTGGAGCAGTTTCGTGTAGTGTCGGAAGCCATTCCTCGGGGGCCCAGGTTGGCCTGGCTTTCTCATCTCTTCCACTGACAGCCAACTCTTCCTGCTTAAAACAATCAGCCTGAACTTGGACATCAAATTTCCATCTCCAGAGAGTGATCCACTGGGCCCTCTCCTTCCCTGTAGAGAATAGTTTAGATGAGATACGATTAGCCTCATCAGCAATGACCAAAGGGACAGGGTCACCTAGGGCCGCAGCAGCTCTGAACCTGTGACGATGATACGTTGTTGAGGCACATTGCCCAAGAGAGGAGAGGACAGACATCAGCCAGTCTCGATGTGACACTGTCACTCTGATGTCTGAATGGAACCAGGAGTCTGAAGTAGCTATCTGCTCAGCACAAAGTGTCCTTCCCTGGGAGGCTGTCATTCCTGAGAGGAAGATGGCCATCGTGGACTGCCTGTGACCTCTGGTTCTGAAGGGAGACGAGGGACAGAAAGCACACCTCGGGAAGGGACCCGTTTTCTAAAAACATTTATTTAAAATTTAAAACCATATTACTTCATACAGCAAACTGTGCACTTTGATATATCACAGTGTCTTAAAAAGGAAAATAATCAGATTTGTTTGGAAATTTATTTACATCCGCTTAGAATGATTGGCAAGTAACACAGTTACTATGAAACCCAAATCGTTACAAAATGTTTACAAAAACTATATTCATAGAAATTCTGCATGTCCACAAAGGGCACCCCCTGAATGGCCCAGAGACCAGTGTGTGGGAACCTTGTTGAGTGGGAGTTGGGGGAGGGGGCGTCCAGGCACTCTGGTCTGGGTAGTGGGACAGGCCAGGGCTCTTAGAGTCCTATGGTGCTGTCTGGGGACTCAGCCCAGAGCTGGAGCTGAGGTCCCCACCACGGAGGCCCAGCCAGGAAGTCAGCCCAGGCAGGGATAAACTGGGGTTTCAGAGCACAGTGGCGTGAGGGCTCTTGGAGCCTCTGGTCTCTGTGGAGCCAGGACAGGACCCTCATCAGCGGCAGCTGGAGATTTTGATGCGCTTGGCCATGGCTGCAGGAGGGCCTGGCTTTTAAGTGCAGATGGCCCGAGGGCTGGGGTTGAAGCAAAGGGCAGGTTGCAGACCACACAAAAGCAAGGCCCAGGTCTCCTCTCCCCAGCACACTCTAGAGATGCTTGAACCCAGGAAAGGGCTGAAGGCCTCAAATTACTGGCAACAGACAGATCCAGGTGCCGCAGGGACAGAGGTCTGTGACCTACCTGACAGGGGCTCTCTACCAGCTGCCCTGTTGGGAGGGGAGCAGCAGTGAGGACTGGCAGACAGTAAGGGGCCATGCAAGGTCAGGCGCTGCCATCTTGAATCTCTCTGGTTCCTTGATCGCTCCCTCCCATCTTGTATCTTGTCTCAGAATGAACTGGGGCAGACACTACTCGGCTAGCATCCGAATCTATGGCTCTTCCTACTACCGGGAGGCCTCAGAGTTTTGGTCTACAAAAGTAAACCAGACAGCTCTCGGGTGATTTGGGAGCCTCTACTCTAGAAGGTGAGGGTAGAAGAACTAGATTCCTAACTAGGTTATCAGGATGCTGAACGGGCATGTCGGCAGTGCCCTCAGGCCGTTCTCTTCAAAAGAGAGGCGCTCTACCCCTGAGCTGTGGGCACCCTGCCTTTGCCACCCAGGATCCTCTGACATTGGGGCGATTTGAAATGTAGCTTGACACCTTTCCAGGCCACTCCGCAGGCAGGGGTAAGGGCAGGCCTGGCGATCTGCTTCCATTTTCTTGAATATTCTCCCCGGCACTTGATCCCGGCTCAGGGATCAAGGACTAGCAAGGCCATGTTCCTCAGATATGCCCACTGTCCTGCCTTAGACAAACTCCCAGGTGGAGATTCTCACCCACAGCTGGTTCACCTGTCAGCTCCGCACTATTCTGCCTTCTTTGACGTGGTCCACAGTCCTGATGCTGGCAAGGCCCGGCTTGCTTCAGAGCGCTGTGTAAACCTGACCTTTCTGCTGCAGCCCCTGTCTCTCACTGGGTCTCCCACCCATACTGGCTGGGTTCTGTACACTTTGTGTGCAGACGTGCAGGGAAGGGTTGTATACACAGGGGTTGTGGGTCATATATACACTGTGCATATATATAAGCATATATATATATTTTACATTCATATATATATTGTACAGAACATTAGCCTTCTACCTAAAACAATTCTGTGACTTCACGTATACCTCAGCTCTAAGATTTCAACTACAGGACATGGAGACAAAAGGGCAAGGCCCCTTCCACTCTGGCAAGTGGTTAGGCCTATTCCAGATGTGCACCCTGCTCCAACAACCTGGGACACCCAGATATATCTTACTCAGAGATCTGCCCACAGGACTGGACCCAATTCTCGAATCTGTCCACCGGACTGGGTAGGTTCCAGATGTTAACTCCATACAGTTTTTTGTCCATGACATGAAGGCCCTTCCAGGTGGGCATCCACGCAGGGCAATTCCAGAGGTGGACCACGGAGTTTGTCACGTTCAGATGCTGGTGCCTACAGTAGGGAATGGCTTTGGGGTGTGTGTGTGTAGCATGGCCTCATGTGGCATAAAGCAGCAGCAGCAGCTGTACCCACCTTCAGCCCTCCCTGGACCAGAAAGGAAGGTAGGTAGGAAGGGACAGATGGTTCTTAGTGAACATGGGCCTGGTCTGACTTCAGCTCTCTTGTGGAAATATTTAATCTGCATTCCCCTCCCCCTATTGCATGCTACAAGAGCAGGGACCAGGATGTACTCTTCCAGCGGTGACAATCCAGGCTGACGAGGGGCAATCTCCTATCCTACCTCAGGGATTCTAAGTCCAACGCACTGGACAACACTTCATTTTCCCTCTTGCAAGACACCTGTTCAGGAGCCACCCAAGCCCCCACAGAGTGCTCAGATTTCATCACCTGTCCTTAGCAGAGAAACCAGATGCAAGCCAAGATAGAGGCAGAAGGCTCATTGTCCAATAGCCCCCAGGGCCTGGACAGAGTAGGTGCTGCCCCACCACAGGGCTGATATATAGAGGTGGAGCTCAAGCCCAGACATAGTGGTGTGAGGCATTCTTCTATTCGGGGCTGGCCTATAGGATCAGACAGACCCAGCCAGTCAGGGACCTGCTCAGGTATGCCCCATTTGCTCCATCCAAATCAACCTTTGTATTTCCCATTGCTCTTCGGAGCATCTCTGTGTTCCAGCCTCAGCTCTATGCACCCCTTAGGGGGTTGGGACAGGTTTCCACTTGAATGATCTGCCTCCCTCTTGACTCCCTTCCCTCCCCTGGGAGAGACACAGCTCAGTTGGGCAGGGTGGTCTCCAGGGTGCTTGACACTGGGCTGGTCTCTAGGGCAAACACAGGACTTCGTCCAGAGGGCAAGCATTAGCCACACCTCTGGACAGAAGGCTCAGGTGGGGAGGGAGACCCTGCAGCACACCACCACTCTTCCTGGAACGAGTCTGTAAAGCACCCCCCACTGCTGTCACCCAATGGTCATTACCTCTGTGAGCATCCTTCCCACTGACCATGCCCTGTCCTTTCTCCCATCACAGTCTACATATGTGCATAGCCTCAGAAGAACATGACACATTTGCAGTGTCATGCACAAAAGCACATGTGTGATATGAACACGGATGTGGGTGTATGTTATAAAATGGTACTGGACAACAAGACAGTGGTTAAAAGACTACAGTGGATGAGAGTGGACTGGGGAATGATTTCATGAGAATCCTGTCAGCAGGGGTGATTTTAAATAGAAAGGAAGGAAGGAAGAAGAAGAATGCTTCCCCTCTCAACAGGACACTATGAACAGCAAAGGAGAAGGCATCACCCCAGAAGGTGAGCCCCAGAGGGTGTCTCCCTGTGCATTTTCCCATGGAGCCTCGGGAAAGCTGTGCCCAATGATTCCTCCCATAGCAGACATACAAACAAACCCTGGTACTCTACCTTACTGATTGCTCTGTTGCCTCAACTCAGGATGTGAATTGGAACTTGGGTACATGTCTGCACATACATGGGTATGAGTACACACACACACACACACACACACACACACACACACACACACTCCACTTTTATAACTCCTCCTGTACAGCACACACCTACCCATGGGCACAGCAGTCTGGTCTGCCCTCTTGTGCTGTCTTCAGGGCACACAAGCCTTCACAGGAGTGTGTATGCACAGGCACTCACACAAGGACCTCTGATGACATGGCTTCTCCATTTACAAGTATTTGGCTATACTGCAGGCTGTGTCCTGGTCCCCACCCTCCATCATTCAGTGCACAGGTATGTGTGTACACACACACACTCTCTCACACACACACACATACATTTATTCATGAAAGCATCCATTATACACTCACCAGACCCCCATTTCCACATGGCTTTTCCTGTTTTTATGTAGATGAGACTTTTGCCAGACTAATTGAGCTCTTTCCTCCCCACTTCTCTCTCTCTCTCTCTCTGTTTCTCTCTCCCTGTTTCTTTCTCTCTCTGTCTCTCTCTCTTTCTGTCTCTCTCTCTCATACACACACACACACACACACACACACACACACACACACACACACACAAAACCAGGTCCTAAAGGAGGCCCCTATTACTACCTGCTAGGGCTGTGTTACATACCCATATCTTTCCTTCATCACCAGCTGCTGAAACTCACACACAGAAAGTCAAACACACAGATGTGTGCACGGTCCTCTCTCCTGCCAGCATGGCTTCTCCTATCATTGTGTGCACTGGGCTTGGCTGCAAGTCTCCCCTCTCTTCCCTCCCCTAGTGCAGCCAGCCAGCCAGAGCTCCTGGGAACCAGCATGGTGGGAGTGATCACATGTGCCCATCATGGGGGGGGGGGTCCCCCATTGACTTCCTTCACCTTTGCTGAGAAGGCTTGGGATCTAGATGCAGCTCATCCAAGCCTGGCCCCCCTGTCAGCACCAGAAAAGTGAGGGACTGTGGGGGACTAGTGTCCCCCAGTTCTTAGTTCTCAATCCATATTGCTCACCCTGGTCCCTGATCGGGGACCAGCATCCACCCTCAGCTGTGGGGGCCCCTGGGGCCCTGTCATGCTCTCTGTAAGGACACTTTTTGCCTAACCCCTCACATCTGATTCTTTCCTTATGACCACTGTGGTTTCAAACCTCCAGAGATGGAACCACAGGTCATCCGCTCACCCCTTTGGCTGTCCCCTTCTCTGCTTTTTCCTCTGGAGTCTCCCTTAAGTCCCCTAAGACCATAGCTGCTTCAGAAAAGAGATCAGGGCCATGATGGCCTCATGTCTCTGTGTTGGGTCTTTGGTTAATCTTCCAGGAGGCAGCTACTCCCTCCCTACACTGGGGCCTCTGGAGGTCTCATATCCTGCCCCTGAAAGCTTTCTTTTTAGGGGGCTCATTAGGTCGGACGTACCCAGAAAGTTCTTTGGGTCCCCTCTGGCTTCTCCCACCTACCCCAAAGTTAGTCTGCGCAGGGAGGATAGCAATTCCTCTTTTGAGGAGCTGTGACTTGGCTCGCACTTCAGCTGAGGCTGCTCTTCTCTCTTCAGGATGACAGAAGGAGGCCAAATTCAAATGGTCGGGGACAGGAAATCGCCAATGAGTAGATCGTAGAGAACCCAGGGTCCCGATTGCTGGCTTGTTTGCCAGCAAAGTTGGTCTACTGGTTCAAAGAAGGGCCTGTGAGATTTTCATAAGAGTCCGTATTTCTTCTGCTGGCCTTCCAATGTCAATTGAGTCTTTGGACATTCCTTGTGAGGGAGGGCACCTTCTTTGCTCTGTGCAGCCGTGGAGAAGAATTTGCTGTGACTACGACTTCGTTCACATTCCTGGGGACTCTCTAAACGCTTGTGGCTCACGACATTGACCCGAAGCATCTGAGATCAC
>JADRCC010555213.1:0-15862 GCA_019843855.1 Hylomyscus alleni | reverse complement strand
AAATTCTGTTAATTCCACTTCCTAAATACCTATTCAATCTGTCCACTACTCTCCACCCCACTGCATGGATTAACACGCACACTATTAGCCCTCACCCGGTTGCTTGGACCTCCCTCCTGATCTCTTGATCTCTGGCCCTGCTTTTGACAAGCTCTCAACCCACTGATCTTCATAAAATGTCATGCAAATCATGTCACTTCCTTATTCAAATCCTTGGCTCCCTCTCATCCTCATAACAAAGCCCAAATTTCTCAACAGGGTTTACAGCACAGGCCCCTTGGTGTTCAGACCCAAGCCTATCTTACTGCTTCATGTCTCTGCAATGAGCCCAACACCATTTGTCTGTCTGTGCAGGCTCGTCGCTCTTTCCACCACATTCACGCACCCAATGCATTACTGTGAAGTGCCAGAAAGACAGGGGAAAAAGAAGACTCCTGTCTTCTTGAAGCTAAACGTAGAAAACTCAATGTTTAATCCCAAACACCCGGAGGAAGTCTTTAACGAGAGGCAGAAAGCCCTCGAGGTCATCCAGCTGCACCCTCTGTCCAGCACCCCAAGACCCTGCCCCGCCCCCGGGCTCCGCCCCGCCCTCACCGGCCTCGTAGCCGTCATCGCGTTTCTCCCGCTTCACGCGCCGCTCCGAGGGCTCCGCTTGGCTTCGTTCGCGACCGTGCGCGCCGCTGCGGGCCTCGGCTTCAGCCCCGCGCCTCCCGCTCCCGCGCTCACTCCCACGCTCGCGGCTCCGCTTCCGTCGTTCGCCGCCGCTGCTGCCGCCGCCGCCGCTGCTCCGGTGCTTGTGTTTCTTATGCTCTCGATGCCGGGGCGGCTGCTCGGTAGTGCCCCCGGTCCCGGCCGCAGCCGTCGTCCCGGCTGCCTCCTTCTCTCCACGGTGCTTCTTTGACGACCCCATGATTAGGTCGTCCGCCTGGAGCCGGGCCGCTACCCGAGCCCAGACGACGCAAAATGGGAATACTTCCGGGTCGCGCGACCTCCCCGCTCCTGTTGCCGGAAACTAAGAGGGGCTGTTTCCGGGGCCTGCCTGGGAGCCTCCAAAGGCTCATGGGAGGGACAGCTCATGGGAGAGTGCGCGTTCCCGCCTGCCAGGTACTGGTATCTGGGCACGCGCGCCTGTAGAGGCTGCGGAATGAGCCTTCTCGCTCCGGTTAGACAGTAGTCCTAGAGCTGTAAGAACTTTAGAGTGTTACTGGGTCGCCATCTCTGGAGCTAGACGCTTTCCCTGCCTCCTTCCACTCTGATAGCCTCGTGGTGCTCTGTGCCTCTAGTGTCTCTGTGGGCAGCACCCCCTCCAATGATTGTCCTAGTAGGCTCCCTGGTGCTGGGGCTCCATCCGGTGTTGGGGAAATACTTTGTTTTCTTCGTGAGCGAGATGCCA
Organism: Hylomyscus alleni; assembly: GCA_019843855.1. Lineage (NCBI taxonomy): Eukaryota > Metazoa > Chordata > Mammalia > Rodentia > Muridae > Hylomyscus > Hylomyscus alleni. The sequence continues at coordinate 14,469 of JADRCC010555213.1, read as the reverse complement.
GCTCCAAAGGCCGAGCCTTGCAACCCCTTTAAGCCAGTATTGCCAGGGAACGCTACCGTCATCCCACGTCCCCTGGACTGATGGATTGGGCCTTTTTAACTGGGCTCTGGAGTGCTAAGGGACGCTCTTTGAATTTGTGCCTATAAACCCAGTGATACTGAGTGCTGGTTTATCATTTGTTTCTAGTTTTCTTTTTCTTTTTTTTTTTAAGGTAGGTCTTTATATCCCTGGTTGGCCTAGTACTTGTTAGTTAGCCCTGGCTGGCCTCAAACCCACCAACAGTCCCTCTGTCAACCTCCCGTGTGCTGGGATTTCAGGCGTGCATGGCCACTCCAGGCTTGAGTGCAAATTCGGCACATTTGTGCACGTAGATGCTTTTCCTCCTTTTTTTTTTTCCTTTCCTTTCAGTCCAGCCTGTTAACTATGTAGCCCAGGCTGGGATTACATGCTTTTCCAGCCTTTTCCTGGGTTTCTGTTTGATTGCTTGATTTGGTTACTTTGTTTTGGACTTGAGTAAAGGGGGTTTTAAGTTAAGGGTTCACACACTCCCTTCTGACAGTCGTTGCTCCTCTCTGGGCTTCAGGTGTAGCACATCTCTGGTGTGTTTTGGTGTGGGGGATGGGCCCCTTTAAAGGTCCACTCCAAGGCAGCCTGTCTTCAGAGACAGGCAGGGTCTTGTTCACTAAGATTTCTAGGTATGTTGGAGAAAGCATGAAAAAGTCTCAGCGGATTCTTTTGCAGGTGTCCCACTCCTCAGAAGCAGACAGCGTGCTTGTTGAGGACGAGGGGTAGCCTGGGTTTCCAGGGTGTGGGGGAAATAGCTCAATCTCGGCCACTCTCCAGCCTACAGCCAACTCCCCTCAGAAATCTCACACTGTACTTGGCTATAAAGCATTTAATTTTTCTCTCGGGAACTGTGCTCTGGGTCCAGAGTTGGGGAGGGGTGTCTTCCAGGCTGGCTGCTGGTTGATTCTGTCTTTGGGGGGCTCTGAGAAGATGGCTCCATTTCTGCTCCAAATGACCGGTGGCTCCTTAAAGACACAGATGGAGGCCAGTGGGCACCACAGCACCCTGTTCTGTGCCCAGTGCAGCATTTTATCCCGTGGGTCTAAATCTAAGTCCTATACTTGGTTGCTGTGTAACTCTGAAAACTGACACCCCCTCCTGCAGTCTCAGCGGTTTGGGGGTGGGTGGGTTGGTTGGTTTACTGTGAAGTGAATCCCTATAATCCTTGCTCTGTGCCAGATTACTTATTCTAAGGTGTAAGGGACAGCCTGAAGGGTGACAGAATGGCACCAGCTGCTTGGCTTATCTTGCTCAGAGTTCCAGACTAGCTTTACTTATTTGTCCCTTTGTCCTCAAGTAAGGTCCTGCACTGGTCTCACTGGAAGGTAGAGACAATCGCCCTGACCCACCTTCCCAGGTGACATGGAGAACACTGGAAGGATAGCTTGCCCCACCTCACCTGTGTTTCCGGGGAATGCCCTCTACATTGCCTGCCTCAGCCAGCAGCTGTTCCTCATCTACTCCCAGTGCTGACAGCACCTGGGAGAAGCGCCGATTTACAGTGAGCCTGGCGTTGGTCTGATGGGAGAAAAGAAAGGTTCCTTCACCAAGTGACCCTGCTGGGGTCACTGTGGGGCTCTGATTATTAAGAAGGGGTCCCAGGCCGTCTGGGGAGACAGATGCAACTCCACTCCAACTTTGTTTCACTACACACTTGTCGAAGCAGCTCCATTGGTGGTGATGGTGGTGGGCCTGCACAGCTGTTAGCCCTCACCTGCATGGCCTGCTGGAACAGGAAGGGCCGGGCCTGCACCCTATGCTGGATGCCTTGGAGCTCTGCTTGGTACTCAGCAAAACGCTGTCGTTCCTTGCGCCTGTGAGGGAGACAAGACAGGCCTCTGAATAGACACTCCACAGGCTGAAGCCTGCTGGTCTTCCTTGAAGCTTATTAACATAAAAGTTCCCCTGATACTTACAACGGCATTATACTCCCATCCCAGCCCTATATTTCTTGGGTGGGATTACCAGGGTGGGGGTATTGGCCCCATTTTACTGCTGACTCAAGAAGGTGGTGGGGACTTATCCTAGATTGTAGGATTAAGCACCTGTCCTGGGTTTAGGCTCCATACATCCAGGATTTGCCCAACCTTCTGGCCACACCCAAAGGAGTGAGTGTGAAGTGAATCCACCTTCCAGTGAGACCAGTGCAGGACCTTACTTGAGGACAAAGGGACAAATAAGTAAAGCTAGTCTGGAACTCTGAGCAAGATAAGCCAAGCAGCTGGTGCCATTCTGTCACCCTTCAGGCTGTCCCTTACACCTTAGAATAAGTAATCTGGCACAGAGCAAGGATTATAGGGATTCACTTCACAGTCCTGGCTTTTGACCTCCTGCTTCCACAGCCTCCATTTGTCAGAGGATGCTGTGTATCGTGTGATTTGGGGAGCCTTAGCTGAGTCCACTTGCCTTCACTACAGCATGGTCAGGCAGTGCTCCCAGGTCCCTTATGCCTTCTCTGTGTAGACAGCTTAGAAGGTGACAGGAACCAACCAAATAGTATTGCAAATAAAAGAACATCTCCCAAAACTGGGTCTGGTGGTTAACATTTGAGGAACTGAGGCAGGAGGACTGCCTGAACTCAAAGCCAACCTGGGCTACAAAGTAAATTATAGGCCAGTGTGGATTGCAAGATGAGACTATAGAAAACAAAGACCTGGGCTGCCCTGGAGAAAGTTTTCCTGTTTATGAAAATCAGTGTGAGGATGTTTAGATGGCTCAGCAGGTGAAGGTGCTTGCCACACTTACGGCTGGCAAGCTCGGTTTGAGCTCCGGATCCTATAGAATTGTCCATTAACCTCCACATTAGTGCTGTGGCATGAGCTCATTTTCCCTCATGTGATGTACATCCCTGCAATCCCAGCACTCATCAGGCAGAAGTAGGAAGATCAGAAATGATCCTCTGCTACATACTTCTAGGCCAATCTGGGCTACCTGAGACAACATGGCTGCTCAACTAGCCCAGGGTTAACAGGCATGTCAGTTACAGCACATAAGGTATATGTCTAGTGTGGAGTGGCACAACCCACAGGCAAGCTGAAAGGGATAACCAGTGCTAGGCTCTCAGGCATGTATGTCGGACCCCTGTGAGGTAGCCCTCCCATGCTTGGCCAGGTACCAGGGAAGGGATCGTCCTCCCTGGAGGAGAAGAAAAAAAAATCCACTGGGACAAGGACGCCAGGATCACAGGCTCCATTAAGAAGGCCTTCCGCCAACCCTGAGAGAGTTTCCAAGGTTGCAAATGTAGAGGCAGTCGTGAGCGGGTGGGGACTCTGCCTTTTGCATGATGTCCTGGATATTTTTCTTTTTTTCCCTTCTTTTGTTTTGTTTTGAGACAGCTGTGCAGCTGTCACTGTACAGCTCGGCCTGGCCTGGCCTGAAATTCGCTATATAAACCGGGCTGCCCTTGAACTCAGAGAGATCTGTCTCTGAGTGCTGGGATTAAAGGCATGCGCCACCACGCCCCGCTAAGATTTATTTATTTTATGTATGTGAGTACACTGTCGCTGTCTTCAGACACACCAGAAGAGGGCATGGGATCCCTTTACAGATGGTCGTGAGCCACCATGTGGTTGCTTAGAGTTGAACTCAGGACCTCTGGAAGAGCAGTCACTCTTTCCAGTGCATGCAAGAAAATATTTTCTTACTGTATAGTTTTTGTTTTGTTTTGTTTTTGAAATAGGGTCGAGGCTAGCCTCGAATTCCCTCCCAAGAGCTAGGACTAAAGGTGCTTGCCACTTTGCTAGCCAGCTTTTATTCTTTTAGACAGGGTCTCTCACTGAACCCAGAACTCACCGATTTCACTGGTTAGGAATTATGAATGCACACAGTTGCACCTGGGTTCACTTTGTTGATTTTTTTTTTTCCAGACAGGGTTTCTCTGTGTAGCCCTGGCTGTCCTGGATCTCACTCTGTAGACCAGGCTGGCCTTGAACTCAGAAATCCACCTGCCTCTGCCTCCCAAGTGCTGGAATTAAAGGCTTGCGCCACCACCGCCTGACGATATTTTTAATTTAAAAAAAAAACAAGAGGGCTGGCAAGGTGTCTCAGCACTGACTGCTCTTCCGAAGGTCATGAGTTCAGATCCCAGTAACCACATGGTGGCTCACAACCACCCATAATGAGACCTGACACCCTCTTCCAGTGCATTTGAAGACAGCTACAGTAAATTACGCCAGAGCAAGTGGGGCCAGCAGAGGTCCTGAGTTCAATTCACAGCAGCCACACACATGATGGCTCACGACCATCTGCACAGCTACAATGTACTCATACACATAAAAATAAAATAAATCTTTAAAAAAAAAAAAAAAGAATGGATGTTAAGAATTCAGGTCCAGTCCTCATACGCCAAGCACTCCACTGGCTAAGCCATCTCCCATGCCCCTATTTATTTAAGTTTTGGAAACTGGATTGTGCTTTGTAGTCCAGGCTGGCCCCAAATGCACAGTCCTCCTGAATGCTAGGATTATAGGCACATACCAACACGCCAAGCTTGTTTTTGAAACATTCTGGCTGTGTTGCCCAGGCTGGACTCAAATTCCAGGCCTCAAGCCCTCCTCCTGCTCAGCCTTGCAAGTAGCAGGGATTGTGTGTACACTAATTATGCCCCGCTTCTCCCTGGCTATCTTGTCTTTTCTGTTAGAAAGGAAGTCTATGTCTTGAAGTTCATGCCAAGAAAATCAACAAAAAACAAACAAACAAAAAAACCCCAAAAACCTGGTTCTAATAGATATCAGTCAGCCCTGTCATTCCAAAGTATGGGATGACATTCCTCCCTGCCACAGTGCCCTCAACGTCCCTTCTACAGTGTCTCTCCTCCTTGGCAACCCTGAGTCTTGGTTGGTAAAGTTGAACAAACCTTCTCATGGAGGAAAAAAAAAAAAAAGTTTCTCTCTGGCATCTGTCCCAGCCAGGCTGGAAGACTGACTGCCAAGGAAGGTCTGCCTGTGCCCTCACCCTGAAGAAGAGTCTAGCAGCCCTCTCGTGCACCTGCCACCTGGAGGATGGGCCTTATACTCACCTCTTATACTCACCCAGTAACAGCAGGGCATGGTAGCAGCTGTTTGTAATCCCTGCTTGGGAGGCTGGGGCAGGCAGATTGCCACAGATTTGAGCAGCCTGAGCTACAGAATGAGACTTGCCTCAAAAGAAAAAAAGGAGTGGGGGTGAGAGGGCTTCACATTGGCACTGTTCTGCCTGAGGAGCTAAGTTCAGTCTCCAGGACCCACTTGGTGAAAGGAGAGAGGCGACTCCTGCAAGTTGTCATCTGATCTACATATACACACTAAAAAAAATGCTTAAAAAACAGTGCCCTGCAAGGAGAAATGTGTCCCTGGAAGACATAGTTCTGTAAAATTACCAACCAGGCATGGTGGCACACCCCTTTAATCCTAGAATTGAGGAGGCAGAGACAGAAGGATCTCTTATGAGTTTGAGGTCAGCTTAGTCTACATAGTGAGTTCTAGGACAACCAGAACTACATTGGGAGATTCTATCTCAAAATATAAATAATTTTAAAATTAAGATAATATTGACTCTGTGTGGATAATCTGAGTCCTGCCAAGACCGCTGCAGCCCATGAAACATCTTCCCACACGTTATGAGCCAAAGCAAGGCAAGAACGGACAGGAACCGATAGGTGTTCAGGTCAAGGCTTAACCCTCTGTCTGGTTTGGGTTTTTTGAGATGGGGTTTCTCTGCTTAGCCCTGGCTATCCTGAAACTCACTCTGTAGACCAGACTGGTCTCAAACTCACAAAGATCCTCCTGCCTCTGTCCCTCAAGTGCTGGGATTAAAGGAGTATGCATCCACTGTCCGACCTCAAGTCAATGACTTAAATGACTGTTCTTAATCATACTATCTATGTCATAAACTTGAGCCATTGCAGGGACTGTCATATATCCTTTCACTGAAGAACAAACATTAAAACATTCAGCCAGTGTAGCAGGTAATCTAACAACTGCCAGGGCTTACTTCAGATGTTGGCAAATCGTTTAAACTCTCTGCTCTTGGGCCTTAGTTCTTCCTCCTTAGTTCTATGTGAGTATTGGTACTACCTAACTCATGGCCCATTAGGAAGGGTTGTTTGATTCATGAATTTGCTTCCAAGAAATAATAGTCTTAAGTTGAGAGTAGTGGTACAAACCTGTAATCAGCACTTGAGGATAGGAGGATCACTCACTATACATTTGAGACCAGCTTGATCTGTATAGTGAATTTCAAGATAGCCTAGACTATCAAGATGAGTCCATATCTCAAGAGAAAAAGAGTGCTTGGCATAGTGCTGCCTTGGAAGGATCTCTGTGAAAGCCTGGTCTACATATGGCATTCCAGACCAGCAAGGGGTACATAAAGAGACTCCATCTCAAAAAAGGGAGAAGGATGATAAAAATGAAAAGCTAGTTGGGTGGTGGTGGCGCACGCCTTTAATCCCAGCACTTGGGAGGCAGAGGCAGGCGGATTTCTGAGTTCAAGGCCAGCCTGGGCTACAGAGTGAGTTCTAGGACAGCCAGGGCTACACTGAGAAACCCTGTCTCGAGAACAAAAAAAAAAAAAAAAAAAGGAAAGCTAGTGAAACACATGGTCCAGCAGCCCATGCTTGCTAGTTGTATCCAGGACTGGAGCCCCTGGAGAATCAACTATTTCTAAAATATTCAACATTAAATAATTAATAATAATTATATAATAAATATAATATTTAAATCTATGTTTATTTTATATGTATGAGTGTTTAGTCTGCATGCGTGTAAGTTTATGTGTACCACATTTGTGCCTAGAGTTCACAGAGGCTAGAAGAAGGTGATGGATTCCCTGGAACTGGAGTTATAAAGGGTTATGGAATCACTCTGTAGAACTGAACCCAGGTCCTTTGTAAGAACAACAAGGGTTCTTAACTCCTGAGCCAACTCTCCAACACCTTGACAACATTTCTTTGACAGGGTCTCCTTGGCTGGCTTCAAACTCAGAGCAGTCTACCTGCCTTTGCCTCCAGAGTGTTGGGATTAAAGGTGTTTACCATCATGTCTAGCCATCTCAATTTTTATAATCATATCTAGCACCATGAAGCCAAAAAATAGTATTTAAAATCATGAATGTGTGCAGAATACTTTGGGCTTAAGGATATAATATCTGAAGGGGTTACTGTTAGCAGCTGAATAATCTTGACCCAGCCCGTCCTCCAGGGGCCTCAGCATCTTCATTTGTAAAATGCAGCTAAGTGGCCTGGCCTCCCTGCTGTGACTCCCAGCAGTCTCCCTGCCTTGCCCTCCAAAGCCTGGCTTCCTACCTCAGCTCCTCTAGTTTGCGCTGAGGCGCCAGGCTCCCTCTGTTCCCTCCAGGTGCGTAGGCGGCCAGGCATCGAGCCACCTGCTGCTGCACTTGCTGCTCGCGGGCTCTGCGCATCTCAGCCTGCTGCCTCTCCTTCACCTGCTGCTGTTCCCAGGCCTGAAGCAGGTTTCTGGTGAGAAAAGGGGGGATGTCCGTGGGGGATCAGGAGCTTCAAGGAAGGCTAAGGTAGCATAGAAGAGCACGTAATCCAGGGGTGAGGGACTGTGGGAAGACGTATGTGTCTCCGAAAGCCCAAGTCCTGGGAAACAAATGGCATTTGTGATGGAAGCCAGGCTTTATGGAGCAGCCAGCCTTAGGCCTTTCCCTGCTTACTGTTCAGCAGTTAGATCAGCTTCTTTCTTTCTTTCTTTGGTTGGTTGGTTGGTTTTTTGTTTTTTGTTTTTGTTTTTGTTTTTGTTTTTGTTTTTGTTTTTTTTTGAGACAGAGTTTCTCTATGTCGCCCTGGCTGACCTGGAACTCTATCTGTAGACCAGGCTGGCCTTGAACTCAGAGAATCACCTTCTTTTTTTTTTTTTTTTTTTTTTCGAGACAGGGTTTCTCTGTATAGCCCTTGCTGTCCTGGAACTCACTCTGTAGACCAGGCTGGCCTCGAACTCAGAAATCCATCTGCCTCTGCCTCCTAAGTGCTGGGAGAGATTCACCTTCTTCTGCCCCCTGAGTGCTGGGATTAAAGGCATGTGCCACCATCTCCCAGCTGACAGCCAGTTCTTAACATTTGCCCCAGCCTCCAGAGAATTGTAGAGCTCCGCCTAGGACTCCCAAGCCCTGAGGACCCTTTGATCGCTCACGTTCCCCTCCCAGCAGCTGTTTTTGAGAAAGGGCCAGATCTCTTACCACTTTACTTGACAGCAGCTAGGTTAATGCCTAACAGCCTGAGGCACATTCGTATGGCTGGACAGTCATTTGGTTGGATCAGTGTGTGGGAAAGAATTAAAATGCTGAAGGAATCCATCTCTGCAAAATAACCTAACAGCAGCTAGACAAACCTGGAATGCTCTTCCCTAGGTACTATGGCCAGTCTCTTCTCATCAGTCATATGTTTGTTGGAATGTCATTTCTCCCAGAAAGACATCTCCTTTTTAGGAACCCCCATCTCTAGCCACATACTTCGTTCATTTCACTTGTTATACATCCCTGGCTGGCCTCCAACTCTCCGTGTAGCTGAGAATGGCTCATGCCTGGACCTGCAGAGTGCTGGGAATTACAGACTACACCAGCACACTGGGCGTAATGTCTTCTTAATAGAAAAAAGACTGGAATATCATATGCTCTGATTTCATAAGCCATCAATCAGTAATCACTGCATGACACTGGTGGCAGACAGATGAACCCACAGACCAGAATGCAAAGCTCATAACGGTGCATTGATTTCCCAGCGATGCAAAGGACCATGGCGGGAAGGAAAGTGTGTAACGCTCATAAAAGAATTACAGTAGACTATTATCCCATAGTATGGGATAATACTTCACAAGGCAGAGGCAGGTGGATCTCTGTGAATTCAAGACCAGCATGATCTACAGAGTGAGTTCCTAGACAGCCAGGACTGCACAGAGAAACCTTGTCTCAAAACAACAACAGAAAAAAAAATGCTTAGAATGAAAGGGGAGCGCTCCATGATGTTGGCCTGGGCAGTGACTTTTTTTGAGTATTTTTGGTATATGTGTAGGAAAAAAGTCTCTACATAGCGAATGAAACAAAGAGCACCTGCAAACAAAACACTAATAAAAGATAACCCAGTTTGAAAATGTTGGCTATGAAGTGGGAGACTCAGCTGTTGAAGCCTTGCCACATATGGCTGAGTTCAAGCCACAGGACCCATGTATAAAGCCAGCTATGTGTGTGCACATCTGCAATCCCAGCATTCCTATGAGGAGAAGTGGGACAGAGATTTGACTCACAGGCCAGGGAGCCTAGAGTGCACAGCATTCTGGCAGAAACAAGAGAGACCCTGCCTCAAAGTGGTGGGAGAAAACCAACTCCTGCCACTATACATACAATGCCCATACTCACACAAAATAAATTTAAAACCAGAAAATTGTCAAACGATCAGGCATGGTGGTATAAACCTGTAATCCTGGAACCTGGGAGGCTAGGGCAGGAGGACTACAGAAAGTTCAGTGCCAGTTAGGGTACATAGCTAGTGCCAGACATGGTAGTTCTGGCTAAATAGCAAGGATTTTTCCTAAACAAAACAACTGACAAAAGATAGCTACTGTCAATAAGTGTTTGGAGAACCCCCCCCCCCTTATACATAGTGGGAATATAAAAACAGTACAGAGGGGCTGGAGAGGTGACTCGGGGCTTTAGAGCATGTGTTGCTCTTCTAGAGACCCAGGTTTAATTCCCAGTACCCACATGGGGTGTCAAAGCCATCTGCAACACCAGTTCAGGGGAACAGATGCCTTCTTCTGACCTCCCTGTGTATGAAACACACTCATGATACATACACATGCACATGGTGTACAGACATAAATGTAGCCAAAACAACCATACACAAAATAAAAATAATCTCAAAAACTAATTTAAAAAATATATAAAACAAGTGGGGTGTAGTGGCTTATGACTTTGATCTCAGCACTAGAGAGGCAGACACAGGCAGACCTCTGTGTTTGAGGATAGCCAGGTCTCCACAGATAGTTCCAGGATAGCCAGGGCTACAAAGAGAACCTTGTCTCAAAACAAACAAAAAATGGGCAGTGGTGGCACACGCCTTTAGTCCCAGCACTTGGGAGGCAGAGGCAGGTGGATTTTTGAGTTTGAGACCAGCCTGGTCTACAGAGTGAGTTCCAGGACAGCCAGGGCTACACAGAGAAACCCTGTCTCGAAAAGAAAAAAAAAAAAGAAAAAAGAAAGAGAGAGAAGGAAAGAAAAGAGGAAGGAAGGAAGAAAAAGGGAGGGAAAGGAAGAAAGAAAATGGCATGTGCCAAGAGAGTTGAACAGTGTTGTCAAGAGATAGATGGGTGAATGGGTAAGGGAATGAACAAGCCGGGAAGACTGTCTTTTGTAAAGCTGGCCATCTCTCTCCACTCTCCCATCACGTCCTGCTCCCCTCCTCTTGTCCTTACCTGGTGGCCTCCTGTCGTTTATGGAAGGTGCGATTAGGGAAGTTGGTAGACAAAAGACTTTCATCATTTTCCAAGATGGGGGTCTTCCTGTTCCTGGCCGAGGCCTGGATAGCTGCCCGCAGTGCCTTCCAGGTCTTCTTCTGGGGACCTTTCCATGGGAAAATCAAGTCTGGCTCACACTCTTTCCTGGATCCCTGTGCAGTTCCACCCAGCATCCAGGCAAGTCCTAGCCCACCCCAGCCTCTACCACCAACCCCACCCCTCCATCTGAGCACAGGTCTCTCAGGCCTTTGCCACCACCTCAGGCCTCCCCACAGTACTGACCACATTCCAATTCCTCCTGTAACTGCCTGTGTAGCCGCTCCAGGTCCCAGGGCCCCTTCAGGTCCTTGGCTCTTGAGGTCCCCTTCTGTGACTTTCGAAGACTGTTGGAGCTAGAGCTGCTTCCCTGGTTGTAGCTCTGCAGCTCCCCTTCTTCTGAGCCCTTCTCTCCAGAATTCCTCCTCTTATTGACAGAACTGCCCTTTCTCCTGTGGGGGTCTCTGTGTTCCTCCTCCTCCTCCATCACCTCTGAGATCAATTCCTTCTCCAAGATCAAGCCTTGCCCTGGGAGCTGGGGCAGTTCCCCGGGGCTGAGACTTTTCTCGGCCTCTTCAGCATTCTGGCCTTCTACCTCTAAGACATCCTCACACTCTGATCCTGACCCTTTCCCTAATGGCCAGAAGCTGGATCGATCTAGCCCTTGGCTCTCAGCTTTGCCCAGAGGTGGGGGAAGGTTGGCCCAGCACCCTGGCTGATATCTCCTCCCCAGGCTTTGCACTTCCATCTTTTGGCATGCTCGAAGGTCTTCTGAGAGGTTGGCTACTGACTTGTGCCTGGACTTGCATTGGGGGGCTGCTGGAGGGAAGAGCAGGGGTCGATGGCCCATGGCCATAGAGGAGCTTGACTGAAACAGAGTCTGGCCATCTATGATGAAGCTCTCCCAGGCCCACTGGAAAGGGAAGGAAGGCTTCCGAGGTGCACTGAAGAGACTGCAGAAGGAGGAGAAAGAAGTCAGAAGGAGAGTCCTCCTGATCCCCAGAGCACCTCCCAGTCCACCGCCCCCAGCTGCTTACTCCTCTGCCTCAGCTGAGCCACGTCCTTTCTTGTTCCGCTTCCGGGGCTTTCGTTCTTTCTTTGATGTCTGCCCTGCACTGTAAGATCTTTGTAGCTGGCAGCTCTGACTCTGGAGACTGTCTCCACTCCCAAGGCGCCGCTGGGCAGGGACAGGGGAAGAGGAGAGCGCTGACTAGCCTCCCACACTTCACCTGGGGGGGGGTGAGGGGTGGGGGTGGGCTTCCTCTCTTTACCTTCTGTCTAGGCTGTGCTGTGACAGCCTCTAAAACTCACTGATCACCTACTACCTCTTCTGTTAAGACAGCATGAGTTGCAGATCTGGGTTGGGGAGGTGACCCACTAGGTAAAGGCAATTATCACTAAGCATGACAACCTGAGTTCAGTTAATCCCTGGGGAGAAACTCCTACCTGTTGTTCTCTGATCTCCACATGCACAACCCACACACACATACACACAAATGAATAAAGAGCTGCAGACACTTGGGCCCCAGACCTTTAGGCACTTACATATTTAATCTTCTCAAAGAAACACGAAAGGGGATTGAGCTTGCTGTCACACATCATGCAAAGAATTAGGCTCATGCACTTCCAAAGAGCAGAGGTCACATGGCTGGTGAGTGGTGGGGACTGAGACCCACACATGTGGTCACTGTTTGAAAATCCCAAATTTGTCACCACTGAACTCTGCCATGGGAAGTGTTCAAGTGTCCCCAGCACACAGATGACAATTGCTCTGATTTCATCATTATGTATACAGGTTACTATACTGTTGGCATCAATATATGAACATAATGTTATTAGCTTTTTTTTTTTAAAGATTTATTTATTATTATAAATGAGTACACTGTAGCTGTCTTCAGACCACCAGAAGAGTGTGTCAGATTTCATTACGGGTAGTTGTGAGCCCCCATGTGGTTGCTGGGATTTGAACTCATGACCTTCCGAAGAGCAGTCGGTACTCTTACCCACTGAGCCATCTCACCAGCCCCCTGTTATTAGCTTTTGTTGTTTTGTTGAGATAGTGTCTCAGGTAGCTGGGGATGGTCTCAAACTCATTGTATAGTTGAAGATAGCTTTTTTTTTTTTTTTTTTTTTTTTTTTTTTTTTTTTTTTTGAGGCAGGGCTTTTCTGTGTAACCCTAATTGTCCTGGAACTCACTCTGTAGATCAGGATGGCCTCCAACTCAGAAATCCACCTGCCTCTGACTTCCAAGTGCTGGGATTAAAGTTATGTGCCACTATGGCTTGGCTACGGACAGCTTTGAAGCTTTGAACTACTACTGATCTTCCTGCCTCCACATCCCAAGTGTTTTTGTTTGTTTCTTTCTTTCTTTTTGTTTTTGTTTTTTGGGTTTTTTTTTTGTTTGTTTGTTTGTTTTTCGAGACAGGGTTTCTCTGTGTAGTCCTGGCTGTCCTGGAACTCACTCTGTAGATCAGGCTGGCCTCGAACTCAGAAATCCACCTGCCTCTGCCTCCCAAGTGCTGGGATTAAAGGCGTGCGCCACCACCGCCTGGCGCACATCCCAAGAGTTGGGATAACAGGCTTCGCCAGGATGCCTGATTTGGACTTCTTTACATTTAGAAAAATGTCTGGGTATGATGACACATAGCTGTAACCACAGATATGCAGCAAACTGAGAGAGGAAGATTGTGAGTTCTAGCACAGCCCAGATCTAATAATTTGGCAGGAGACTGCCAAACAAACCTACCATCCACCACTGCCACCCCAAACACCCAGCCAAACCACCCATAACAAAAGCTCACATACTTCTGGATATCGCCCGGGGCTCTGGACTTAGTGCAACAGAAATGGGAGGAAGGAAGGGTTTTTATTTCCCCAAACTCCTTTCCTCCCTGCAGTGTTCCCAGACTGCTCCGTCTGTCCTTATGGTCCCTGTCCCAGGCCTTCCTAAAGGTTACCAGGACCTGAGCCCCAGTCTTACATTTCCTCAAGAGCCTTAGGCAGGCCTGGCCTCTTCTGACCTAAGATGCCACAGGGCGGTTGAAGCTCCCCCCATGGGCCTGCCTCCCTCACCTGTTCCTCCGGAGAGATGCTTGATAGAAGTCTGAACAGCCCTGTAGGTGTCCCTGGAACCAAGGGCTCTGTGCTCTGCCTTGGTTTCTCCGATAAGGCCCTAACCAACAGTTGGTCAGTGTTTAGCATATTGGTATGTTGCCCTCTCCCACCCCTACCTGCCAGCTCTGGAACTGCCCTCTGCGCCATCTCCATGACAACCAGGCTGTGACCAGTCTGAATGGCTCTAGCAAAAAGTACTAGGTAGGGATCAGCCAGGGCGTGTCATGTTGGTCTCCTTTCAGAGACTGCCTCCTGGCTTGCCTCTGCCCCTGCTGCCTGACCTGGTGTAAGCTCCCTACTTCTCTAGGCCTGTGTTTGTCCATCTGCTTTTGAAGGGGTATCAGAACTTGTCCTCTCAAAGGGCCCTCAGGTCCGTGAAAATGCTCCATTGTTGCCTGAGGCAGGCCATGGCCTTCAGCCTGCCTTCGGCCCTCTGGCAGGGCCTGGCTGAAGGATACTGTGCTCCTCACAGAGGTAGCAAGCCACTCAGACGGAGAATGACAGGGCTTCAGCCTTACTTGTTTTCTGAGCCTAATGGTGTATTTTTGTACCTTGACTAGCTTTGTTTTGCTTATTTTAGACAGTGTCTCACATGTAACCTAGCTAGCTGGCCACCCTGGGCTATATGAGACACTGCTTTAAAGAAACAAAAGCCCTTCCACAACGCAGTAAGCAAAAGACAAAATCTCAGTGAAAGGGTTGGGACTGAGGTGAGGGGCTGGGGCTGGATCGGGGACGGGCTCAGGGTGAGTGTACACTCAGTAGTCCTGAGGGTCTGTGTTCCAGTCCCAGAACCAAAAAA
>JADRCC010555190.1:0-10967 GCA_019843855.1 Hylomyscus alleni | reverse complement strand
AGGAAGGGCAAATGAGGGATTCTCCAGGCTAAGGTCAGTGGTTAGAATCCCTCCACTACTATCTGTCATATTTATTCACATTAGAAGTTAGCATATGCTCTTGCAACAGACACAGGGTGAGAACAGAGACTTGGATGTCCTCTTGAATGCTTCCCAGGTAGGGGAAACAACAGACCAAACCACAGGGAAACTGTATTTCAAACACAGGTAAGTTACAGAGGACTAGACAACGCTGTCCTTCAGGCCAAACAATGCACAGCCCAAATCAACAACCCTATGTAATCTCCACAGACTCCCTCCCTGGGGAAGGCCTGCCAAAATAACTAACTATTCAGCAAATGCCAAGGGTTTGTGGTGTGTCCAGTCTCATTATCCTTTAGAATAACTTGGAAGCAGTGAAGAGAGTTTATTATCTCTATGTGATTATTGACAGAATAGAATAAGGACTAAGGAGTTTAGAACATAGGCCTAAGTCACACACCAATGACAGGCAGAGGGACAGAACTGGGCCTAGGACCCCAGAGCACGCACCACCTACCTCTCACATTCCCGAGATAACACTAAACAGTACCAACTACACAAAATATTCTGATTCCACCTTCACTTTTTTCCAGGTGTGGCCAAACACAATCAGCCTCCGTATGTGTTTCTTAGAACAACAAAATTCCTGCTCTAGCAGTGTCCGAGAAATAAATCAAGTCATACTGCTGCTCAAGAGACTTTCGGAGCTGGCCAGCTCCAGACAGTTCATAAGCCATTAACAAGTGGCTCCATTTAGCCATCATCAATCCTCTGTGGACTTGGGAAAAATGAACCAGTGTCTGCACTTAGGAGTAAGCCATGTGGCTGGGCACCACTGTGGGCGGTCCATCCGATGCTCAGGGTAAGGCATGGGGTTAGGGATTCTCATTCCCAGAGAACCTTGTATGTCAGCTTGATGACTTGATGACCTGTCAGCCCCGAAATCAACAGAACAAATCTGAGTTTTAATATTAATCAATAACTTTGGAACTTCAAGTACTAAAACGATAATATATTATTCAATTAATACCGATGAAGATTTTGGTTAGCTATTTTTTTTTTTTTGGTTTTTCAAGACAGGGTTTCTCTGTGTAGCCCTGGCTGTCCTGGAACTCACTCTGTAGATCAGGCTGGCCTCGAACTCAGAAATCCCCCTGCCTCTGCCTCCCAAGTGCTGGGATCAAAGGCGTGCGCCACCACGCCCGGCATGGTTAGCTATTTTTAAAAGGATTAAATAATCAGGACCTTCTCAAATTATGTTCTCAAATTCCAAATGCAAAAACAAATGTCAGCTTGCTTAAGAAGTCTGATCACAATTTATAGCAGGGGGATACAAATTTTTCAGAATCATAGAATAAAGATCTCATGTCTGTACCATATGCTATCTGTTCTCACAGCTCAAGCAGGCCATAACTGCACTATTACATAAGAACACTGAAGCTTTCATCTCACTAGTTCTTATATATTATAACATGTAAGAAAGACTTCAGATTAATTTTCATGTATTTAAGATGTGAAAAATATTCCAGCACTTGGAAGGCTGAGGCAGAAGAATCACGAGTTCAATGCCAGCCTGAGCTACATAGATAAGTCTCGTCTAAATAAGTACATGAATATTCTTTTTTTTTAATGTATATGAGTACACTGGTTGTGAACCATCATGTGGTTGCTGGGAATTGAACTCAGGACCTCTGCTTGCTCCAGTCAACTCTGCTTCTTCAGGCCCAAAGATTTATTTATTATTATATAGACACACCAGAAGAGGGAGTCAGATCTCATCAAGGATGGTTGTGAGCCACCATGTGGTTGCTGGAATTTGAACTCAGGACCTTCGGAAGAGCAGTCAGTGCTCTTACCTGCTGGCTGAGCCATCTCACCAGTCCATGAATATTCTTTTAATAGTGAGAGGTTAAGAATGGGGAACTAGTGTAGGGGTAGCAGCAAGAGGTGCCTGGCTATGGGGTACTGGTTGAGAAAATATGTTCATGTGATAGACATGCATAGAAACACACACATACACACCAGCACACAGGAGGCAGAGGCAGGCATGAACTTGAGGCTAGCCTGGTCTACAAAGTGAGTTCCAGGACAGCCAGAGCTACACAGAGAGAACCTGTCCCAAAAAAAGAAAAAAGAAAGAAAAGAGAAGAGAAATGAAAGGAAGGAAGGGAGGAAGGGAGGGAGGGAGGGAGGGAGGGAGGGAGGGAGGGAGGGAGGGAAGAAAGAAAGAAGGGAGGAAGGAAGAAACAAACAAATAAGCGGGGCCTCTTAATCCCATGCTTTTAATCCCAGCACTTGGGAGGCAGGGGCAGGTGAATTTCTGGGTTCAAGGCCAGGAGTGTGAGTGAGTTTCAGGACAGCCAGGGCTACACAGAGAAACCTTGTCTCGAAAAAAAGAAAGAAAAAAGAAAAAAAAAGACAGACAGACACACACAGATAATCCAACACAAAAAATGAACAGATATATAAAGTCAATAAACAATTGTTTATCCTCATTAGTAAATGACAGAAAAATTAGTTTTCTTTTAATTTTATTTTATGTGTATAGGAGTTGTGATGACTGATCTTGGTTGTCAACTTGACTACATCTGGAATGATCTAAAACCCAAGCTGCTAGACAACACCTGTGAGAGATTTTTCTGGATCCAATCATTTGAATAATTTAGGATAGGAAGACCACCCTAAACTGGATCATTTGCAGTTTAATAGCTCACCCTAAACCTGGGCCACACCTTCTGGTGGCAGTCCACATAAAATGGAATGGAAGAAACAAGCTGTTGCATTTTTTGCCTGCATGCCCTCACACTCACTGGCAAGCTCATCTATCCTGTGACTGAGGCATTCCCTCGCTGATATTAGAACCTACTTTTTTGCGATTCTGATATAGACTGAAGATCACCTGAGACAACCAGCCTTGTGGCCTCTCTGCTGGGAGACTACCTTTGGTGGTTTGAATGAAAATGACACTCTTGGCTCCTAGGGAGTGGCACTACAGGAAGGTAAGGCCTTGTTAGAGTAGGTGTGGCCCTGTTGGAGGAAGTGTTTCACTGGGGTTGAAAGCTTTAGGATTTCAAATAGTCAAGACAGACCCAGTGTTGCTGTCTTTTCCTGCTGCCTGCTGATCAGGTGTAGAACTCTCAGCTCCTCCTTCAGCACCACATCTGCCTAGATAATGCCATGCTTCCCATCATAATGATAAATGACTAGACCTCTGAAACTGTAAGCCAACCCAATTATATATTTTCCTTTATAAGTTTTGCCATGGTCTTGGTGTCTCTTCACAGCAATAGAAAGCCAACTAAGATAAGCCCATTACTGGACTAGCTGGGCTAAAGCCTGTACACCACTCTAATAAATACACACACACACACACACACACACACACACACACGCACGCACGCACGCACGCACGCACGTATGTATGTTTGTATGTATGTATTCCATAATCCATTTCTCTAGAGAACTGAAACAAATATATGTTTCATTGTCCAGCTCAGGATGGCCAAAAAATATACTATGTAGCCCAGGCTGGCCTTGAAGTTTTCAGCAATCATTCAGACTCCTGAGAGCCACCACACACAGATCACAGTATCAAAATGAAAACATTACCATTTCCCTTATCAACTTAAAGACTTAAAGACTACCTCTGACCCCAAGGCCTCACAGAAAACAAATGCAAAAACATCACCACTGAAATAAAATGGTCCCTCCCCTTGCGGCCCCAGAGTCCTGTCAGAGCCAAAGACCAGGGAAGGACTCTAAAAACAGGAAGAGATATGGGGATCATGGGTCTAAGGCTCTGTCAGGCTATCTGAGCTAAAAGAAAAATGAATGACAGATCCAGTGCGTCTTCTCTGCAGTCCTCAGCCATGCCAATGACAAAGATTTAGAATGCACTTTACAGCATCCATCTGACTTCAACGACCTAAGTGCTTCTCTTGTCAGCAGCAGACAGTAATGCTCCTGCCTAATGAATTTCTTCTTTCTATGGCAGACAGTCCTCGGAATCAACTGAGGCAGCACAGGCCCTGGTGGTCAGACACTGTGCCAAAGCCAGATGTAAGAGACGTCTTTGATTCTGTACTAGGGGTGTCTGATGCCTGAATCCATGCACAAAGCTGGATGCTGTCGCAGGCATCTAGGACATGCACAGGGCAACACCAGAAAACAAGAGCCTGTGCCTCAAAGCAAGGTAGGAGGTAGAAGGTGAGAACCCTAAAAGATGTCCTCTGACCTCTACACTAATGCCATAGTAAGCTCACATCCAGTCACACTCAAGTGCACACACACATTCAAACATAAATAGCAATACCAAAACCAAAACGGGGATAGGCATGACGGAGAACACCGTTAATCACAGCACTGAGGAAGCACAGGCAGATCTCTGTGAGTTCAAGGCCAGTCTGGTCTACCTAGCAAATTCAAAGCCAGCAAGGGCTAGATGGCAAGACCCTATCTCAAGAAGGAAACAAAGAAAGACATATATATTGACCACATGGGAAATGCTGGCTATGAGATGAGGCAGGATTTTCTGTTTATTTAAAGCACCTGGGAAAAAGAGCAAATTCAGGGCACAGTGGCTGGGAGTAGAGGCCGGAAAGGGAAGGGTGGTGGAAGTGGAGTGGCTAGTGTCTTGGAGAAAGCAGAGAGGAAGGGATTTCTAGAACAGCTGTTAAACTCTCCAGTGCAGGGCAACTCAGTTTACACTTCCTCAGCTGGTGTGGTCCTAGCCAGCCACAGAGCACAACAGCAAGCTGCAAAGACCAACTCCCACAGGCCAGTCTCCGTGTCCTCCCTCTCTAGCCTTACCCTACACCTTTCCCAGCCCTGGCAGCCTGGGCAAAGGCCAATTCTAGCCTCAGTGCCTAGTAAATACCACATGCCACACCCAGGTGGTTCACAATACCATGGGGAAGGAGGTTCTTATGGACCTAACAAATCATATTGTACCTTGGTGGTAGAGCATGGACTTAACAAGCATGCTTAAAGCCCTGGGCACAATTCTTAGTACACACAGACACTCTCTCTCTCTCTTTCTCTCTCTCTCAGACACACACACACACACACACACACACACACACACACACTTATTTTAAAAAAGGAAAAATTTAAACCATAGCAAACTAAATCCATAGCAAAACAGAATGCATTCTAAGTATAAATATTAGCATAGCTTAATATCAAGAAATCAGCTAACAGCTGAGCATGGTGGTGCATGCCTTTAATCCCAGCACTCAGAAGGCAAAGACAGGTAGCTCTCTGTAAGTCTGAGGCCACCCAGGTCTATATAGAGAATTCTAGGCCTGCCAGGGCTTCATAGTGAGACGCTGTCTCAAAAAATAAAAAGGGGAAAAAATAATTAATGCAGAAAAATTCTAATTTAATAACATCTATAGATGCTAGATGGTGCATTTTATCAAAACCATTCCACTCATTTCCTAATATTTTTTAAAGTAGGGGTGGCTGGAGAGATGGCTCAGTGGATTAGAGCACTGGCTGCCCTTCCAGAGGACCAGAGTTCAATTTCCCAGCACCCACATGGCAGCTTACAACAGTCTGTAACTCCAATAACAGGGGATCCCGCATCCTCTTCTGCCCTCTGTTTGCATCAGGAACACACTTAGTGCACCAACAAATATACATACAAAACACCCATATAACCTAAGGTAATTTGGTAATTAAAAAATACCAGTAGAAAAATTCTCAGCTCAATGAGAAACCAGTAGCAAATAAAGCTAATGAAAAAACACCCAGTGTCCCTTTTTCAAGGACATGACAAGAAAGACCTCATCTAAGAACTTCATAGGTCAGACCAATGCAATAAAATTGTGTGTGCGTGCATACGTGTGCACACTGAGCTGCCTAATACAGGTGCTGGAACCCTAACTCCCATCCTCTGATAGAGTAGGACTGGACTGGAATTTGCTATGTAGACCAGGCTGGCCTCAAACTCACAGATATCCACCTGCCTCAGCCACCAGGGGATAGAATTAAAGACCATAATACCCAGTCAGTTTTTTGTTTTTGTTTTTTTAAGAAACCAATGGGTTTCAAAATGTGATTACCTTGAGTTTTCTAAGTAGACAAGTGTAGAGGTTATGATGATAAATGTCCCCTGTGGTCTCTAGCATTTGAACATGTGGTCCTGATTTGGTGGTGGTGTTTGGCTTGGCAGGTATGGCCTTGCTAGAGAAAGTACGTAACTGGGGGCAGGCTTTGAGGATTCCAATCCAGGACCCTTCCCTGTGTACTCCTGGCTTGTAGTTTAAGACTGGAGCGCTCAGCCTGTTGCTCCAGCTACCACGGTTGCCCTTGCCTACTGCCATGCTTCCCCAACCCACCATGACCATGACCACAATGGACTCCTTACCCCATTGCAGCTTGAAGCCCAAATAAGTGCTGCCTTCTGTGAGCCACCCTGAATGGCATTTTATCACAGCCATGGAAAAGAAACTAACACAAGTTACGCAAAATTGGTAGGAACTGAGTAAAGTCACTAGATGCAAGAAAAAATTTTAAAAGTAGCTCTGCATATTGACAATAAAAATATCAGACACGAGCAATACAATTTTTAGTTTGAAACCTTCATCTTTTAATATTGGGGCAGAAGAAACAAAAGGGAACCTGGAAAGTCCCGCACAGAGGCTTGCCAGTGGGGATTTGGCTGTGAGCACAGAGACAATATCCAACTTGATAAATATTTAATGAATAAATGAATGGAATCTGAACCCCTAAGTCTGGTTTCTCTGTGTATTTCCTTGGGGAGAGAAGACCGTTCTCTTGCCAGCCGAGTAAGCCCTTCTTCAAGGTGCATAGCACACATATCAAAAGGCTCTTCCTTTGCTTTCAAGATGTACATGTTCAATGAGCCAAGGGTAATTCAGTCTTGTTGAAACAAGATGAAAACTCAAATAAAGGAGAGGAAATGAAAATGTGTGCCATGATGAGATTAGGGCCATGGCTGGATCGATGGTGCTGTAAAAAACAGAATAGTGAATAAGCACTGAGGGATGATTAGTTTTAGGACAATCTATAATTTGGCGTCAAAGTCGGAATTTCCTTCCCCCTGATAGACTCCGCAGAACTGGATTTATTCTCTCTCTCTCTCTCTCCCTCTCTCTCTCTCTCTCTCTCTCTCTCTGTGTGTGTGATGGGGTGCAGAATATGGATGTGGGTCAGTGTCCATGTTAAGGAGTGCACTCTTGCATGTGTACACCAGCATGGATGTCCAAGAGCAAACTCGAGTACTGTTCCTTTCTTCAGGATGCTGTCCATCCTGTTTTTTAACTCAGAGTTTCTTACTGCCCCATCCATCTAGGCCAGAGTCCAGCAACAAGGCTGCAAACACACACTGCACAGCCAGCTTTCTGTCTACCTACGGTCCTGAGGACCTTACCAGCAGAGGTATCTCCCCTGCCCTCCTCCCCTCATGCACTTGCTGCACAGCCCTGTTAGGTCAGAAAGCATTCCTCCTTTCATTTAAAATCATACTTAGTTATTTTTATGTGTGCTAGTGTTTTGCCTGAATGTATGCCTGTACATCCTATGTGCCTAGTACGTGAGGAGGCCAAAAGAGGGCACTGGATCCCCTGGAACTGGAGTTACAGACGGTTGTGAGATGCCATGCGGGTGCTGGGAATCAAACTCCAGTCCTCTGAAGAGCAGCCAGTGCTCTTATCTGCTGAACTATCCCTTCAGCCCCATTCTTTATTTTCTTCTATGTTACGTGTGGGTGGCTGACCGGGCTGTGGTGGCGCACACCTTTAATCCCAGCACTTGGGAGGCAGAGGCAGGCGGATTTCTGAGTTCGAGGCCAGCCTGGTCTACAGAGTGAGTTCCAGGACAGCTGGGGCTACAGAGAAACCCTGTCTCGAAAAACAAAAACAAAACAAAACAAAACAAAACGTGTGGGTGGCTAAGGCAGCCCGTTCTGTGCTGAAATGCACGTCTCTCTCTCTCTCTCTCTCTACCAAAAGCAAGCAAAGAGCTAATATGGTGGTTCATAATTCCAGTTCTAGCTCTTGAAAGGCTGAGGCAGAAGGATCACCTTAGGTTCAAGGCCAGCATGAGCCATAGATTGAGATGCTGTATCAAAAACAAAAAGGCAAAAAAATCTCCTTAGCCATTTAAAATACGTTCATGTTGAGCCTACAAGATAGATCAGTGGATAAATGGCACTTGCTGCCACATCTTGCAACCTGGAATCCACAAAGTCTAAGAGAATCAATTACCACAAGCTGTCTTCTGACATCCACCCACACACCCACACAAACACTGTAAGATCCTAGTAAACAGCGACATCTCAGAAAAACACTGGGAGGCCAGGAATTTCCTTAATAAGATAAGCTCAAGAACTTTAGGAAAGTAGAGGAACTCTCCAGAAGGGAAAGGCTAATTAACATTCCTCAGAACACAGGGTGAGAACCAACCTGCGGGTGGGGGAACACTCCGAAGGGTCGACCTTTGCCCACCTTCAGACAAGGGAAGTCCTTGCCACTTCATTCCCTAAAGACCAATCAGTTTACCGGGCAGTGGTGGCACACGCCTTTAATCCCAGTACTTGGGAGGCAGAGGCAGGTGGATTTCTGAGTTCGAGGCCAGCCTGGTCTACAGAGTGAGTTCCAGGACAGCCAGGCTACACAGAGAAACCCTGTCTCAAAAACCAAAAAAAAGTCACACTGTTCTACCAATCACATTGTGTCTAATGACTGCTGCCCTGAAAATTGTATAAAAGCTCACTGAACAAGCTGTGCGGGGGTCGTCTCCTTTCCTGAGGATCTGGGACAGCCTCAGTGCACTGAAATAAAAAGCCTCATGCTCTTTGCATCGATCAGGCTTCATGAGATTCACTCGGGGGTCTCCAGGAAACTAAGGCTCTACAGGGTCTTACAACACCACACAAAAACAAACATAAAGAAAAAAAATCAAGTAAGTTCAAGAAAGTTACCATAAATCACTTACAAAACCAGCATTTAAACTTTAAGAATCTCACTAGTTTATCTGAACAGCCTAATTGAGTAAACTTTATTATTAATATCTTCCTTTTCTTGAGAGGACAGCCAGTCCTGCAGCAGCTTGCCCTGCCTGCCCTGCCTGCATTTACAGCCTCTAAGCAATCTCTCCAAGGCAGCAACATCGCAGGAGCACTGACAGTCCAGGCACAGCATCCACTTGGCTCCTGGCCACACTGTCGGTTACTGTGAACAGATTCTCTTCCCTCATTTACTACAACACCACAACCCCACAAACAAATGAGGTTTGTCTGGAAGCTGGGAGTAAAGGAATGTGCCCCCATGGGTGCTGGGGAACCAAACTCATGTCTTCACGACTGAGTAGCAAGCACTTTCCTCCTGAGTGTTGGAACACGGTCCAGGAATGGAGTCATGAGAGGAGAATTCTGAGTAAGAACATTCCAAGTATCTTATGACCTCAGTTCTTCAAAACACAAAATTGTTCTTGGAATGAGTTTTCGTGCTCCCCAAGGGTGTATCCTATAGGAGTGAGTTTACTTCCGGTTACTTTACTCATTATTGCTTGCTGTTTTTATTCAATTAAATGGCTAAACTATCCTTTATATGCCTCTGTGGAAAAACATGGTTTTGACACGTGCAGCTTGTTCTCAGGATTGCGTACAGCTTGAACGCATGACAACTTTACTCATGTGACCTCTTTTAACCCTCAGAGTGTAAACTGTTTGAGGCTCGGCTTTGAATAAAGTTCGCCGCATTTATCCATTCCATTCTCCCAGGTAGTTTATTCCTGTGATCCTATCACTTAAGAGGCTGAGGCAAGAGGACAGCTTTGAACTCAAGACCTTCCTGGACCAAGTGATTGCTATGTAGGTCCTTTGCTTTGCTATTAAACATAACAGTGAGACAAATATCTTTATAGGGACATCACTTAGCACATATTCATTTGCTGGGTCAACAAATGTGTGTACCTATACCATCCTAGGTTTTGTTCATGCCTTGAAATTACATCAATAAACTAACTGACCAATAAAGCTCTAGCCCTCAAGTGGTTTGGTTTATAGCAATGGAAAGACAGGTGTTAGGCAAAATATCTGCTGGCATAAGAACTGTTAAACAAAATAAAGTAGGCTAGAAAGGGAGAAAGTGGAGCAAAGAGGGCACTGGTATACCACAGCAGTCACACTTCCCACGGGGTCCACGTTCTAAGGGAACCCCAGCAAGTGCTGAAAGGGAGGTGAGCTGAGACCTACAAATGGTTTCCTCGAAACCTACACAACAGTGGCACTTTAATCTGTAAAGGGAGCACAATGAGAAGTTAACAATCACTATTAAAAGTGAAGCAATGACAACAATATACTCTAATATGACTGCCAGCATTGCCACTCATGTTGGAAAAGAATGGCTCCAGTGTTCGAACACTTGGTCCCCAGTCGGTAGAGTAGGTAGTGCTGGCTGGATGTAGGAGGGCCAGCTCTGTGGGAGGAAGCAGCCTGGAGGCAGCTCTCAGAGTTTAAAGGTCTGCTCCATTTGCTGGTAGAGTACATGACCACTCAGCCTCCTGTTCCATCCACTCTGCTCTCATCCTCCCTCAGGAACTGTGAGCAGAAATAAACTCCTCCTTCCATAAGGAAAAACTAACTAGGCCAGCTTAAGTAAAACAAGGGCTGAACTGATAACTTAGATGGCTACTAAGTAGCCAATGAAGACAGTTTGCCCAGCACAAACATCCTGAGCCAGGGATCTTCCCTGATCTGAGTGGGACCCCGCAGAAAGGTATTTTAACATGTTTCTATTGGAGTGCAATTTTAAAACTTAGAAAGTGTGTATTTCTTGAGCTTTCCATATAAGATTCTGGGGCCACCAATAACCATGGGTAATGGAAACATCAGGAAGAGAAGCAGTGGATAAGGCAAAGTGCTTGCTGCGGGTTGTGAACTGTGAGCCCCAATGCTATCTCGATTGGATGCTCGGCCA
>JADRCC010555182.1:0-10529 GCA_019843855.1 Hylomyscus alleni | reverse complement strand
TGTGTGTGTGTGTGTGTGTGTGTGTGTGTGTGTGTGTGTGTGTGTGAGAGAGAGAGAGAGAGAGAGAGAGAGAGAGAGAGAGAGAGAGAGAGGACTGAAGTTGGTGATTAAAGCAAATCTTAGTTCTATCTGACATATTCTGACTTAATAAATGGGCTGTATCCCAGGTATTCGGTGTTTAATTACAAAATCGTCCTAAAGCTTGGAAGTGAAGAGAGATAAGTGAGTCAAGGATGCTGCCAGGGGAGAAGCCTCAATCTCTACCCACCTGTTCCACCATGCAGTGCAGTATCAGGGGCACAGAAATAAATTCCTCTGGAATTGGATTTAGCAGGTCATTGTAGTACCGCATGTCTACTTCCGTTGTGATGATAAAAGCCACTGTCAAATGCAGAAAGTGACACTGCCCAGTTAAGATGTGTTCTCTAGTTCTTCCTGAAATTCTATGTATAAGTAAGAACTGTGAAACACGAATCAATGTAGACACTGTAGCGGGAGGGGCTGCTGACCATAGTATGGAAGGGAGTGAGGGAGGGCAGTACTTAAGCCTTGGTTTCACACATGCCTGATGGTGGAGCATGTGACTCCTCATACTGTGCTTTCTTCTTTCCAGGGGCTGGAGCAGTTGGTGGAGGCTGAAAGAAAAAGTAATTAAAAAGAAGTGCTTTCATCAAACATCACAGATCCACCAGTAGGATCCTAAGAAGTGAAGGTGTGAAAAAAGCAAAGAGGACACAGAACATTCCCTGGTCTTAATTTGAGTCATGATAGCATCCACATCTTGGGGTATCTTGTCCTCTCTTCTTCAGAATATTATTATGTACTCCTTTCTCAACAGGTTTTCTACAGGGCAATTCATGCTCAGAGTTCCCTATCTCTCTATCCTTGGTTCCCCTTTCCCAGTCCTTCTGTTCTCCAACTCAGGTGCTGTCTGAGTTACTTGTGGTCTCTGTTGCTGTGATAAAGCACCAGGATCAAAAGAAACTTGGGGAGGAAGGGTTAATTTCTTCATACACTCGCAGGTCACCCTCCATCACTGAGAGAAGTCAGGCAGGAACTGCAGCAGAAGCCATGAAGAAAACTGCATTCTGACTTGCTCAGTTTGCTTTTAATATACCTCAGGACCACCTGCCCAGGAAGGGGCATTGCCCAAAGTGGGCTGGGCCCTTCAGCATCAATCATTAATCAAGAAAATGCATGGAGACTTGCCTATAGGCCAATTAAAAGAGGCATTTTCTCAAATGAAATTCTCCCTTCTGAGATGGCTATGGATAGTGCTGGATTGGCTCAAAGAAAAAAAAATATAACTAGGGCATTTGACCTCCATTATTTTATTAAGATTGACACATAAATATAACACTATGAAATAATCTTCCCTTTTTGTTTTACTTCAAGATCTCACATTAGCATCAATATCATAACCCTAAACATTCAAACTTTTAAAAGTTCCACAATCTTTAAGTATTTCAAGAACTTGAAAGCTTTATCTCTTCTGAAACCCAATGTCTCTCTACTGTGGGTTTCTGTAATATCAGAACCAGTTAAATACTTTTTCCCCAAAGGGAAAAACCAAGGCACAGTCACAACTGAGTCAAAGCAAAACCATTTCTTATCAACGTAAGAAGATCAATTCTTGATGTCTGAGGCCACTCGTGATGCTCTGGGCTCCAAAGTGCCAGTAAGCAGCATTCGTCCACGACTTTTGCTTCAGTTCCTGCCTTGAATTTCTGCCCAGCCTTGCCCCAATGATAGAGTGTGACCTGAGAATTCTAAGATGAGATGAACCCTTCTTCCGTAAGCTGCTTTTGGTCACAATATTTTGTAACAGCATCAGAAACCCTAACTAGGGCTGGTACCATTTTGATTATATCTGCTGCTCTCATTCCTCTCACACCACGTTGAAACTCTGACATCACACTCCTCTTCAGGAAATGGGGCAGGAGACACATCCTGCTATGTGACCAGCATCTTGCTGAGCACTAGCACTGCAAATGCTAAAAGTATTTTGTCATTATGCCTCTTGTTTTACACGCTGGCCACTGTACACTGAACTGACAGGTTATTCTGCACTTTCCCAGGTGATAAGTATCTTAGTTAGGGTTTCTATTGCTGTGATGAAACACCATGACCAATAGCCAGTTGTGAAGGAAAGGGTTTACTTGGTTTATGGTTCCATGTTTTAATTCATCACTGAAGGACCAGGACAGGAATTCAAACCGGGAAGGAACTCGGAGGCAAGAGCTGATGCAGAGGCCATGGATGGAGGAGTGCTACTTGCTCTCCTACTAGCTTGCTCATTATGACTTGCTCAGCCTGCTTTCTTACAGAACCCAGGACCACCAATCAGCCCAGGGCTGGCACCACTCACAATGGGCTGGGCCCTCCCTCATCCATCACTAATTAAGAAAATGCCTCACAGCTGGATTTTATGGAAGCATTTTCTCAGTTGAGGTCCCCTCCTCTCAGATAACTCTAGGTTGTGTCAAGTTGACATAAAAGTAGTCAGTATAAGGAGCTTCATAAAGACCTCAGCACATGGCTCTTACTGCTCTTGCTAAGATATGTTTCCTTGATTCTACCCTTACACCTCTACACAACAGGCAGCAGTACACCAACACAGGTCTTTATTGTAACCTTTTCTTCATATGCTTTATAAATATGAACTTCAAGTCACTTGCTCCATTCCCCAAGATTACTACAGATGCTAGAGCTCACGCCTGCTTACCTCTGGGATTGTGATTGCTTCTAACATGGTCTTCTCGCTAACCACCTGTGGGACATTGATGAGCCGCATGCTTTGCAAATAGTGATGATGCTGCCTCTTCCAGTCCAGGCTGTCGTACATCAAACAGGCAATGTTCTCAAAGATCTCGGTGCCCAATGCAAGCTACAAGCGAGAGGACCAGTGAGGATTAATTCATCATTGCTGTCACGCTATCAGAATAGGTAGAATCTGTGTAGCTTTCCAGAAAAGCCTATTTGTCTTTTACAGGAAATCAAATCCCCAGATCCCAAAACACCAAATTCTGGTGTTGGTGAGGGAGTTTTCGTACATAAATTCTTCATGCCCTTCATGTTGGTCACAGAGGTTCTGATGCTGTCCAATATCATAAGGCTTCATGTTTTAGTGCAGTGAAAGGCAACCTTCTTCATTAGCATCTACAGTGTGCTTCTTGTGCTTGGTGTTTCAAATTCTAAAACCTGTTAGATAATTTTGATGCCTTTGACTGAAGACAAGCAACCAAGCAGTTGATGATTCCTTTAAGAACCGGAGGAGTGCAGTGGGTTCCCTCACTTGGATTTGTGTATCGTCTAAGTACGAAGGACCGTATCTGTGATCAAGATTTCTCTTTTTGCTCCCTTCTTTCCTTTTACTGAGCTGGTTTTCACTTGTGGTACTGTTAGCAGGAAAGCTTGAAGAAATCCGAAGTACTGCTTTGACTGTATCCGCAGTTTTTATGAGCTGGCAAGCCAGTTATAGATCTGCTATGGTTATTACTTAAGCTTTCATTTCCTGGAGTAGGAAAATCCTGAGATGGCTGCGTTTGTCAGTTTGGAGGCAGAGAAGCACTAGGTAGGCCCATCCTACGTCTGAGTTGAGGAGGCGAGGTGGAATGGAGAGCCTCTGTGACCAGTGACTCATAGGCTGGCAGACATCCAAGGAAATGCTTGGCTCTGTCAATCATGGCACACCTGACTATGGGCTTCACATGCTCACATCAGGACCACAGAGTTTTCAGTTAAACTTCAGCAAGTCTCCTGTGCCTACTCATATGTTGGCAAAGAAAGACAGTTTCCATTTTTGTTACTAAAGGAAATACAGTAAAGTTTCTGCCCAATGACCCATTAGTACAACCTATGAAATTCATTTTAAAATTCATCAGCAAATGATATGCTGAAGGCTGGCAAATTATTTCAGCAGCCAGAGTATATCATGAGGTGTTTCAGATGTCGTACATGAGTTCTTAGCTTATTTTGATTGGTAGTTACTTGACGTAAAGCTTTCATTACCTTAGTTCGGCAGACATACAGGCTGCTTGTTTGAGCCAGAGGATGCAAATGCTTTCCTCCATGCAAGGAGGAAGCAAGACTCACTCACAAACTGGTGGCCTCTAAAGCAGATATGAAGTCATTAACAACTCATAGGTGTGAAAGCACCACCATGGGCCTGATCTGCTTCTACATGAAGCAGCCTTATTACTTTTAAGCTCAATAAGCAATTCTGAGTTTAAAATAGACATTGACATTCAATTTAAACCTAAATGGCCCTTTCTTCTGGAAATCAATTTTACTGCTAAGTCGTTTTGGGGGTAGACCTTCTCCA
Source organism: Hylomyscus alleni (assembly GCA_019843855.1). Lineage (NCBI taxonomy): Eukaryota > Metazoa > Chordata > Mammalia > Rodentia > Muridae > Hylomyscus > Hylomyscus alleni. The sequence continues at coordinate 6,205 of JADRCC010555182.1, read as the reverse complement.
TTTCCTTCTATAATGGATTTTTCACTCAAAGAGACAGGTCTAAGCTATGCTTACTTCAGTTGGGTACCAACCAAAGCCCTGGCATGAAGAAGATGCTCAATAATTACTTACAAATGGACTGATAGAAAATTAGAGGGACCAGCTGGGCAACCTATGGTTCTTTGGAAGAGCTGAATATTTTCGAGGTCCAGTTAGACACACTGAACATCAATCTAGTTTTGAATTTAGGAATGTTCTACTGTAACTAGCATTTCAAGTAATACTTTTTCAACATAAAATAGTTTTCCTGAAGTTAAATTATCATGTAAAGTTTCTACTCTATATTTGGTAAAATAGTAAATATGGCCACTGCCCCTTTCTTTAACGTGGAATGAACTTGGCATCAAGCTAGCATGATTTCATGCCATGACTGGAAGTGATGCAAAGATCCCCTCAGGAAGCATGCAGCATACAGAGCTCCCAAATAGCACCTGTGTGCCAGAGTCACTCCCAACAGCCATGCGAAAAGAAAAGATCTGCCATGTTCTTACCCGGGGCCACCCAGAAACCACCCAGACTTTCATCTCAAGTTGATCCTAGTTTAAAGACATCTCTACAAAATCCTTTCCTGTCTCTCTGCAGCTCACAGACTCACAACAATCAAGTCAGCACACTTCTGTCTTTAACATGGTGAGTCCTGTAGACCCAAGCAATAATGTCAATTCAGAGGCTTTATAAAAAAAAAAAATTACCTCCAACTCCCCCAAACTCTTAGCAAACAGAAAAATCACTGTATAAGTCACACAACATTTTTATTAACAAAATAAATAAGTAAGATGGACTGATCAATGTTTCCTAATGAACAGGTTGCTGTGGACACAGGTGTAGGAAGCAGGATGCTGTGGGTGATGCTGTGATCATAGCAATGGTGATCACCTTTACAGACTGATGAAGCAATGGCGTGTCCTCTATTTGGGACATAGGACCACTCACCTTCTCCCAGCATGGTCCTGGAGGTTAAAGAAGACCCATGGGAGAGCATACTCATTTATGAAGAAAAAATGGTACTTGTTTTAAGGATGTGTTAGCATCTTCCTGGGAATTATGCTTCAGGAATCTTATCATGGGATTCCCTAAGCCATCCTGAACAAACATACTAGCAAGTTCTCACTCACTCCTTCTTTCTCTCCCTCCCATGTCTCTCCCATCCCCATGTCTCTCATGCTTGTGTATGTATGAGCATGTGGAGAGGCCACTGGTTGACACTAGATGTCAAATACTTTTCAGCTTGTTTTTGTGAGCTAGGGTCTCTCACTAGAACTCACTGATTGCCTTGTCTGGCTGCCTAGTGACTTTTAGGGTTCTGCCTATCACTGACCCGCTGGTGCCAGGATTACAAGTTTGTACACTTCCAATTTTTTATGTAGGTGTGAGGAATCCAAACTTGGGTCCTCGTGCTTGTGCAAGAAGGACTTTAGAGACTGAGAAATCTCACCCAATTCTTGGAAGAGTATGGAGCCATATGTGGATTTAAATGATAGGAAAAAATGTTCCTCTAAGTTGTAAATGTGTAGATATGTGCACAAGGAGGAAAAAAAACCACCTACCCAAAAATAGTAAAGTTGGCTTTGATGAGGGGATTTAGAATTCCAAGAAAAAAGATTTTCCACAAATATCACCTCAGCATAATAAGAAGGAACGTTCCTAGCCCTCCATCATTGGAAAAAACAGTGTCTCTGGAATATGGAACTGTGCTGCCTCAATTTAGAAAGCACCAGTAAAAGGCAGATGGAAGCAGATCCTTTTCTGCAACAGGTGTAGAAAGGAAGAAGGAACAAGGCAAAGTAGGAAGTGTGAGGACATTTTTAGGGCTGATAATTTGGCATTGGGCAACCACTGTGCTTTTCCTGGGGGGAAGACCACTTGACCCAATTCCAGCATTCCTCAGGTGCCTATAGCTTGTTGTGTAGGGTTGATGCCTCTTGGTCTTTTCCTTGTCTGGTTTGATATGTTCATTGGTGTTGTCCTTGTTCAGCTCACATTTGGGCAGTCAGTAAGAATTCATGGCTGCAGCTTCTGATATTACTAAGAGACACAATTTCACGATAAACACCCTGATACTTCGGCTCCTACAATCTTTTCTCCCCCTCTTCCAAGATTTTTCCTGATCCTCGGATGTCGAAGTGCTTTGTACATGTCTCCATTATGACTGGGCTCAACAACTCTGCATTTTGGTTGTGGACTGTGGTGGTCTCAGTCTTCTCTTAATACTTTCACTTCTTTTGCCAAGTGCCACCCATCTCCAGGCAGTAGGAAGACTTCACTGCACGATTGCCCTTTGGCTCAGAATCAGCATCTTCTGGTCTCTTAGTCAGCTTTTACTTTGTCCTCTTTCTTTTCTCTCTTTCCTTTCCCCTTCTTCCCTTCCCTTCCCCTTCTTCCTTTTCCATTTCCCCTTCCCTTCCCTTTCCTTTCCTTTCTACTTCCTTTATTTCTTTCTCATCCCTCTTTCCTCTTTCATTTTTTCTTTTCTTTTTTCCTCAGTTCTCTCCCCTCCCTACTCTCCCCTCCTCCTCCCTTCCATTCCCCTCTCCTTCTTTAGCTCTAAGTAGTCTCTTAATAAGTATAACCTCTTCATCCAGCTTTTCTCAGATCCTTTCAGAAGAACCCCCAGAGGCTGGAGTCTCCCCACAGGCTCTGCCTTCAGTTCAGCTCTCTTGATGCTAAAATGTATACTTTGGAAGGGATTAACGTGTAATAAAATAAAATGTAAAATTTGCCACCATCATAATAATACATATTCACATTTTAATTATTATTTAGATCATTACCAAAGCATGAACCAGAGCCAATTATAATTTAATAAAAGAATCAGCATCTGCTATATCTTATTATCATTAGTCCACAGACTGAAAACTACAGAATCAGGCTATGAAACAACAGTGGCTCTTGTTACTGTCATTGTCCCAAAGATGAGAGAGCCCAGCAAAAGCCATTGTTACCAGTGGTTACTGAACAGCTGTAGAATGGGTGACTGTGAATGGACCACTCATTCATGCTGACCAATGGACTCACCATCAGCTCATTGTCTGACCAATCAGAAGGAAAATATGTTGCCTTGACCATGTACTCAAGTCGAGCAACATCATAGAGATGTGTTTCAAGCTTCTCATTATTCAGGATTGGTTCCAAGTACTTCCAGAAAACCTCAAGTTCCTTAATGGCATTTTTTTTCTTCAATTTTTCAGCTTCTATATCTAATAATAGCAAAATATTTTAATATAAAATCAAGGTATTGAATTTCTCCCCACTATGTCTTGATGTAGTGAGTCATATGTATAATGAGAGGTAAATTATTAGCAAAGTGCAAATGCAGAAATGTAACTTAAGAACTTTTTGAAGTGGAAAGACACAGCTATAAAATCAAAATGAGTTGCTATATGAGCTCATCGGGGTTCATCCCACAGTATAGGCCCAGAGAGATTATGATAAGATCACATATTTTGGGAGCTGAGAATGTTAAGTTACCATTGTCCTGATATTGCATAGAACCAGATCATGCCTTTACCATGTTTTTACTTGCTGCATAAATATCAAAAACTGAAGTAGATCCACTTTTCACAGGCCTACAGCCAGAGTGGATAAGAGTAATTTATGTTCTAGTTAGCTTTTGGTCATGTTATAGCAGGTACATTTTTCTGGATGGTTGCTCCCCCTGGCTGTCAACTGATAGTAGAGTTCCATAAAGTTATACTTGAAAATTTATCTAAAATATTCATGTTTTTTATATCTATATTTAAATATTTGGGTCTAATATTATGACCTATAATTCTATTGTAAAAGGCCTAACAGTAGTTTGTTATACATATTTTTTGAGACAGAGTTTCACTGTAGGTTTGCCTGAAACTTATTATGGAGTCTGAAAATGACCTCAGACCAATAGGCAATCCTCCTGCCTCAGCCTCTCAAGTTCTGGGATTAGATATATGAGACAGTATGTTTTTATAATCCAGTATATTCATATACTGATTTATTAGGACATGAATTGTCTTATATAAAGACTATATCTGGTAGTTATGCAACATTTTCTCACCAACTTCAGTAATACATTATTTAATGTATATATTTTGAAATAGTCACTGGTCTGGGTTTGATTATCAAATTTCTGACTTAATAGTTGCCTCTAGTCCTAAAGTCCTTTTTAGGTAAAATAGAAAAAGTAAGACATTCTTTCTGAGTGGTCACATATGGCTAGGACTTAGTAGGTGATATTTATTCTCCTTCTTGTCCTCCATTATGACCCTTTCAGATTCACTCTCAGTACTGTAACAGCCTGTCTTCAGGAGCCCATCCACTAATAAATCAATATATAAACATACTGGGGACTCCACCTCTTAGTATAGACACTGGGTCCTCCTACCATTTCATCTATGTCTCTCCAGGCTTGTTCTTTGTCTTAATGTAGCCTGTTTGTTGGAGTCTCTCCTCCCATTCCATTTTCTTTTTATGTGCATTCTGTCTTTTGGTGCAGACCCAGGTCCCCCAGATCTTATCCTGTCTTCCCTCTTTGGCCTGAACTTAGGGTATCTCCATTCATTTTTACTACTCATAGACTTCAGAAGTACGGTCTAATGTGGACCTCCCATAGCTACTACCCTTGTCTAGTATCCAGAGAGGATAACAGCAACCAAAGAATGGAACACCCAACCAACAAACATGAGATATCAACACCAATAATATCATAATTCCAGATGCCTACACCAGTGAAGAAACACAAATGTAAACAGCTAAGACAACATGGTTCTAGCAGAATCCAACAACCCTATTTCTTAGGATGTCCTAAGAAATGCAACAAGACAAGAAGAACTTGAAAATAGCTACTAGGAATATGTTCAAAGATCTTAAAGAGGATATGAATAAACCCCTTAATGAAGTCTGTGAAAAACATAAACATACACTTGAATGAAATAATGAAAACAATTATAGGTATGGAAGTGGATTTAACAAAGAAAGAATGACTGAAAAACAAACAACAAACAAATTGAATAAGACTGTAAATGAAAAATTTAAGACACTGCACCACAACCACAGAAGTAAGCCTCATTAGCAGAATATAAGAGGGAGAGAGAATCTCAGATGAAAAGGTAGAAGAATTGGATACCTCAGTCAAAGAAAATGTTAGATCTAAAGGAACCCAGGCATAAAACATCCAAGAAATCTGGGATACTATGAAAAGAACAAATCTATGAATAATAGGGATAGAAGAAGGATAAAAACCTAGTTAAAAGGTACAGAAATGTTTTTAACAAAATTATAAAAGAAAATTTCCCCAGCCTAAAAATGAAGATGGTTATCAAGGTATAAACACCATACAGGATACCAAAAGACAGTACCAGAAAAGAAATTCCCCATGACCCATCAAAACGCTAACAATATAGATCAAAGAAAGCTACGAAAAATGTCAAGTAACATGTAAGTGATAGATCCATTAGAATAACACAGGATTCCTCAGTAGAGACTTTGAAGGCCAGAAGGATGTGGAAGGCCATTTGACCAACTCTGGTAGACCCAGATTTCTATATCCAGCAAAGATATCAAACATTTTACAATAAAACCAAATTTAAGCAACTTATGTCTACCAACTCAGTGCTGCAGAAGGCACTAGAAAAAACACTTCAGTTTGAAGAAGTGAACCACACATAAGAAGACACAAGGAACATTCTCACAACAGTAAATGAAAAGGGAGAAGCACAACAACAACAAAATAATAATGCTGCTCATTGGTAGCTCTTATTATTAATGTCTTAATTTCCCAATAAAAAATACAGGCTAACAGACTAAATTGTAAAATGGAATCTATTCTTCTGTTGCATTCAAGAAACATACTTTGCCAGCAAAGACAGACATCACTTTGGGATAAAAGGATGGGAAAATGTATTCTAAGCAAGTAGACTCAAGAAACAAGGAGGTGTTGCCATTTTAGTATTTGACAAAATATACTGCAAACCACAACTAATCACAAGAGGTAGAGAAAGATAATACACACTCATCAAAGTAAAAATATTTGAAGAGGATATTGCAATTCTAAACATTTATGCACCAAAATACAAGGGCATCCAAGTTCATAAAAGAAAGGAGAATATAGCTAAAGTCACATATTGACTCTCACACAGTAACAGTGGGTAAATTTTCTTTAGTATAACTGATTCCATGATAGAAATATCAT
>JADRCC010555181.1:0-10994 GCA_019843855.1 Hylomyscus alleni | reverse complement strand
ATGAAGACTCTGTCCCCAGGAAGACTAATGCTCTTATCTTGCAGGTGGGAGAAATGAGAATGTTGAGGGCCCCAGTTCCTCTCTGTCCAGTGTGTGTTTCTTTGTCCTTGTCAAGACAGAACTACGCTCTGGATTTCTAAGCCCCAAGAACTAGGAACCAGCCGGGCAGTGGTGACGCATGCCTTTAATCCCAGCACTTGGGAGGCAGAGGTCAGTGGACTTCTGAGTTAGAGGCCAACCTGGTCTACAGAGTGAGTTCCAGGACAGCCAGGGCTACACAGAGAAACTGTCACAAAAAACAAAAAAGAAAAAGAAAAAAAAAAAGGAAAAGAAAGAACTAGGAACCAAATAAACTTCTATTGTACATAAATTATTCAACCTAGGATATTTTGCTACAGCAGCAGAAAAAGTGACCAGGACATCTTCTAACAGCATATATCATAATATTAAATTGATCTTTATAATTCTTTGATGATGGCTGACAGATACTCAGTGACTGGCAGATAGTTTCTATAGTAAAAATATACTGTGGGTGATAATAAAAATGCCTGCATCTATAATGGAGAAAAGTATCTAAAGAGACTGAGTCTCATACAATTTTAGAAGAGGCAGTAAGTAGCACGGAAGGGAGGAACTGAGCTGCGAAAGTAGGGAGACAAACAAAAAAGTCTCTAGTTTTCTCCAGTGAGGAAAATTCATAAATTTTAAGATAGAAGATGCATATTGCTGAGTCTGATTAACGTGACATCAAATTTACATCAGTTTTCTCAAGGATGAGTGTGAGATGCCTCTGGTACACTAACATAATTTTTACAGCATAAACAGCCCAAAACAGCACTGGGCTTTGGACCTTCAGTAAAATCCTTTAGATACCACAAAAGACAATGGGAACACCATCTTTATGACTACATCAAGACTGGGAGGGTGGAAGATGGGCATGTTTGTTCCAGTGCTGAGAGCCCACTCTACGATGGCTGCACAGGGGCCTTGAAGTGTAGTCACCATTTCTGTATTTGCCAGCTAAGGTGGAAGGGCTGAAGACAGACACTAGGAAATGGGAGACAGGCTGTTTCCATGCCTGCTGCTCTGCATTTCATTTTGGCATAGTGACAACATCCCATATGAACCAACTTCTATACTTTTTAAAAGATTGCACTAAAAATGTAGCTAGTTCTGAAAGAGGGGTGAGATCACCCCAATTTCATAAAGCCTTAGTGAGAAGCAGTCGCTTTGGTAAGTCTACCTGAAGAAAAGCCTTAAGACATCCTTCCCAGGTAAACAGAAGGACAGAGTGCCTGATGGGAAACAGCCTGTCCCAATATGCTTGTGAGCTAAATCAGAACATTTCTAGCAAGAGCGTTTACATTGATCATCATAATTACATAACTGTCTGCAAAGAAAGGCTGTCTCTACGGACCTAAGAGCACAGAGCAGCAAAGATTTCATAGGAACTCCAGTGTGAACCATGATGCCCAGGATCAACACCTCTGATGGTGCTTTTAGTGAGAAGTGTACAACCGGAACCTCAAAGTCTGGAGAGCACCAAGCAGACCTGGGATGGTAGGCAAGTAGCCGACAGACTCTAAGCTTCAGATTGAGCCTTAGAAATGGTGTTGAGAACTCCACCCCGCCTAGTGTTCAAGTGGCTTTTTAAAAATTCTTTTTGTTACATATATAAAATGAACTGTAAAAATACAGATTGAAATCCATAATAAAGTAATAATGCTATCCTACAGCAAGACTATTGAATATCTAAATTAAACTATCTTTAATTTTTCCATTGTTTTAGGTAGGGCTTACACAGTGGGCATATGGAGGTCAGAGGAAAACTTGCAGGAGTCTCGTCTCTCCTTCAACCATGTGGGTCCTGGGTCTTGAATTTTTCAAAAGGGAATGGGAGGGGATACATCTCCCCATGCCAGGGACCTAAGTACTGAAATCTGATGCAGACCGTCAAAACAGCAGTGATGGGAGCAGCTGCATTTGGGATGCGCAGGTTCAGCAGGAACAGGAAAGAGCAAGCTAATGTATTCAATAATGCGCTAGGTAGCCCCCAGGGAAACAGGGATTATAAGGCAATTTTGTCTAAAGGAGTTTTGAAAGTGCGCCAGGCAGTGCAAGTCTGGTCCTCTGACAGGTCTATTACGGGCTTCACTAGATGCATATGCCGTGTGGCCTATGGTCACTCACCTGGGGACGTAGGCGAGCAGAGATGGGCAGGAACATGATTAACAGAAGCTCTCTGCACATGGGTCCCCCAAAAAGGCTGAACTCAGACCGGTTAGAAATGAAGAATTATGGACAATCAAAGATTACAGGGAGGAAGAAGTGGGAGTCTTGAGAAATGATAAGGAGAGACTAAGGCATGTTCAGGCATGGCCAGGGGTTGCTGTGGGGACTACAGCACAGGAGGGGAGGAAGGCAGCTGGTAGCCTAGGCCAGGTACCTCCTAGGAAGAACCAGAGAAAGCAGGGAGGCAGGACTCAAGAAGAGCTGGCTGAAGATACTGAAACAAGCCCTGCTTATTTCCGGTTTCCTGTGGAGCTGTCTAAAAATTCAAGGAAGAGAGAGAGGGCACAAGAGCTATGGAACCAACTTGTGAAGGTGAATGTACTAATTTCAATGCCACAATGTCAAAGACTTGAGGGACAGAGTTGTACTACCTCAGCAATTGAATGTGGAAATGTTTGTTGTGCTGAAATTCTAGTATGATATTATATTGAAGTATAGTAAAACCATTAGTTATAGTAAGCATATTTTTATTTCATTTTACTTTTGGGGGACTACTAGTCTCATGCAACCCAGGCTGGCCTCAAGCTGGTTATGGGCTAAAGAGCACCTCCAGCTGCTGGTCATCTGGCCTTCTCTTCCCAAATGTTAGCTAGCGTTGCAGGCATGCACCATTACTCCTAACCCAACACTACTTCTGAAAGAAAAGAGGTGGATGGAAATAGAGTGACCACAATTCCTATTAGGGAAAGCCAGATGCATTTGTAGAGTAAGTGCATGAACCCTAGAAGTGGAGGTGAGACAGTGCATAGGCTCAGAGAGCAAAGGAGGTTACTAAATTATGAATAAGACGAGGGGGATTTGTTGCTGCTTTAGCGAGCAAGTGGGAAGAACAGAGAAGAAAGCCCACAAGGCTGGGCCCTGCAGGGGAGCAGGCCATGAGGAGACACCTCAGAGAACAAAACAATTGTGGTTGCAGAAATCAGGGGTGTGGACTTCAACAGTATCCTGCCATGAGCCACAGCATCAGCTGTGTCCTGTCAGTGGGTGAGCCGTAAGCTCCCATGAGTGACCACTCTACTTGTTCTCTCCAGAGCATGAAGACTCCATCCAGTTAAACTCAGGAAGCAACAGAACCTTCTTTCACTTTCTGGCTCACCTTTCACTGTAGTCAGTGTCCATCTAAGGACATTGGATGGGGAGAAACCCCAGTGGGCCCAAAGAAGATGGCTGGGCTCTGAATGTCCTACGATGGTGTCTAGGACAAAACTCAATGTGCAGAGAGCTGGGGACTCAGACGGCTCTGCATGAACAGCTCCTTCCCTCTCACTCAGTTCTCAGATCATCTGACACTTGGTTGTTTGGTCTGTCTGTCTGTCTGTCTGTCTCTCTCTCTCTCTTTCTCTCTCTCTTTTTTTAAATTTACTTATTCATTTTACAACCCAGTATCAGCCCTTCCCCTCCTCCCAGTACCCCCTCATGCAAGTGCTCCCCCTATTCTGCCTTCCCCTTCTCTTTTGAGAAGGGCAAGACCCCCTCTGAGTGTCACCCCCCCTCTGCCCCTACCACCACCTGACAGCTCTCAGTTTTGCTTTTTTTTGTTTTTGGTTTGGTTTGGTTTGGTTTTTCGAGACAGGGTTTCTCTGTGTAGCCTTGGCTGTCCTGGTATTCACTCTGTAGACCAGACTGGCCTCGAACACTGAAATCCACCACCCTCTGCCTCCCAAGTGCTGGGATTAAAGGCGTGCGCCACCACCGCCTGGCTAGCTCTTAGTTTTTACATCACAATCTAAAGCAAATTCCAGGATAGCAGAACATCATTGCTGGCCTAGGAAAGCACGGCTAAGATGCTATTTGGCTTAACTGAGAGGCAGAACTGTCTGGACAAGGCTCTGAGTCAAGAGTCCTGAGGAGAAGGCTTTCAACACACTTGCTCCACACGGCTTTTTGTAAGACACATCTACGCTCAGGCTTTCTTTTCCTTCTCAGGGAAACGAGGGGCTGGATGACAATCCTAAGGTGCCATCCTGCTCTACGATATTTTTTTGTTCTAAGGTTTTATAGTAAAAAAATATTATAAGTTAAATATTTTCTAACTTCAGCAGTTAAAAAATTTTTAGTACCCATTCTGAACATTTAAAAATAGACACCTGAAAATAATTCAGATACCAGACTAAAAGTTCTGAGATCTTAAAAAAAATTGGCACATTATACTATTACGAAATCTCCATTTAGTGCTTTTCTATTTAAACTGTTTAATTGGAATGGAATCCTGAGTTCCCCAGATTTTTTCTTCTACAAGTTTCTTCTGGCACACGATGCTTGAAGGCAGCTTTTAACTTTGCCATTTCACTTTCCACTCTGTGCCCGTATGCAGTTTCCAGTTAACATTCTTTACTCAGCAAACCTCACACCAGTTAATATTTCAGTACGCTGTCACCCCAGTCCCCACGCCAACCACAAGGTCCAGGGATTCTGGAAACAGATTAAAGGAGAGTTGTTTCCACTGGCCCTTTTCACAGAGATGTACCCCAGCATATGGTACAAGAGTCATCCTCTTGCTAGATAAGCTTTAGAAATCCACCTTAGAGCCGAGTAATACCCAAACCCCTTGTCCTGGCATATGAAGCTTCCCATGGGGGCTGGAGAGGCTCAGGGGATACACAATGCACATAAATGCACACAGACAAAACACATAAAATAAATGTAACATAAGTAATCTTTTAAAGGTAGGGAGGACAACTGATGACATAGCTTGGAGACCTTGGTTCAATTCCCAGCACTCACAGGGTGGCTCACACCGCCCATTAACTCCAGCTCCAAGGCTTCTACAGGTTTCTGCATACATGTGGTACACATGTACTCATGTGGGCTCACACAAAAACACACAGATTAAAAATAAAGAAATAAAGAGTGCAAGCAAGCAAGCAGAGCAGCTTCTCAAAAGCTGGTGGACTTGAAGGCTGCACGGCTGGTCATCTCCAGCCAAACCAGATGCCTACACTTCCATCCCAGCGAAGCCTGCTCTACAGCCTGAGGCACCTACCCGGCCAGTGACATTTGCTCTGCTTTCTTAGCAGCAGAAGGGAACATAATTCCTCACCATACAACACTGCTGAACACCTGCACTGTCCCTGGATACTGTTTTTCTCACATCGGGCAAAGGACCATGTACCCAACACCTACATGACTTCCCAGGGTTGATGCCATCATACGGCTGTGCAGCTATGCCTTTTATTTTATAAGATAAAATAAAACTCTTCCACATACCACACATTTAATTTTTCATCCAGAATGGATGACAGAGTTGTCATTAATGATTACGTATAAGAACATAATGTTTCCTTCAACCTAGGTGACTTTGATTCTAGAATAAAAAGGTTATGGACTATGGGTGTGTATGCCAGTAGTAAAATAGGCATTTAGCACATTCGAAGCCCTGAGGTCAACACCATCACTATGGAACAACAACAACAAAATACAAATAACACACACACACACACACACACACACACTCTGACTGCATGTAAAGTTAAACTTAGAAATGAAAAGTGAAAATGTATTTAATTTTAAGATAATAAAATAGAAAAGCTTTATTTGACAATAAATTCTGTGTGACACAGCCCCAGTAAAGAGGGACTTGGTATAAAAGCATCAGAAACCTCTAAATAAGGTGTGGAACAAAAGACAGCAGCGTGGGAGGACTCACTCTTGGCAGGTCGGCCCTCCCAGATGGATGCTCCCTGTGTCCTTAATTAACATTCTATGTACAGACAGTGATTCTATCAATGAGATTTATTGGCATATAAAGCAAACTCTCTTCAGAACTGTGAGATGGTACATGGCGCAGTGCTGCTGTTAGCGTTAGAAGCCCTCTCTTCCCTTTACAGAAAGGGAGTGAGTCCCACCAGTACATCTGATAATCTGCTTCACTTCTACTTTTCAGCTAGACCTTTCTAGCTTGGGTAGCACAGAAGTGCAGGTCACTGTATCATACGATGATTCTAGTGGACAGCATTTCTGAAGTTGATTTTCAGGCTCTTCAGAGGGAAGATGTACACAAGAAAGATTTTCAGAATCTAAATAATAGTACCTGTTTTCTTCCCTAAGGTCATTCTCCAAGGCTTTGGTCTCCCGTTCCAACTTCTGGGATCGAGTATGGTCTCTCCAGGCTCTCAGGACCTTCAGTTGAAGCTTCCAGTCAGACAGGGTCCCTGCTTTCCCCAACTTAATCCTATGATCCAGAATCAGCTTGTGCCAGGCAGAGAAATACCGTTTTTGACACTGAAGTGGAAAGATTTGGAAAATCACCACCAATCAGCTGTTGTGTTTCAAATCTGCCACACTGACAGCCCTGTCCTCAGATGTCCTCATCACACGGATCACACACAGACATTACTTATGATTGAATGGAATGGAACAAAGCTCGATTCTTTCATGTTTATAGGAATCAGAGGTACTTCAGGCCTTAAACTAAAATACTGAATTCTCATTACAAAATAAAATACTTAATTCTTATTATAAGGCACTAATCCTGTGTTAAACTGGGATAGCAGCTCATATCTTAGGCAGGAACTAGAGGCCTTAAGAAACTTGAGAGAGCTGCTTCCACTAAGACCTACCCCACTAGGATGTCTTGGGAACTTCAAATACTAAGTCTTTAGTTCAATCCCATCTCAAGCACCACTCATGTGCTACACGAGTGAACACAAGTAACAGAATGAGGCCTGTCCCTTGAAAATAAGATAGTTAAAGATGACTAGTTTATCTCGGCTACCACTAATCATGTTACTAGGATTTTGATGAGTAGGCCTAAAGATTTCCAGCCCTCATGTGCCTACGCACCCAACAGCAAGTTAGACAAGGTATGTCAAGTCTCCAGGGTGTGCTGTACTCATGACCCAGGTCTGAAGAGGAAAATCACTGCCACCTAGTTCTTGTCTATATACTCATCCTCATAAAAACAAACAAACAAACAAAACCATTCTGTTCTTTCTAGAGCCCTCTGCTATCATTTCTTGGCATCAGCACAAACCACACCACGTCGAATTTCCCTGTCCTCATATTAACTTCCCTGTCTTTACTTGCTGCCCCTGCCCTGCCTGCTTCAGGACTACTTCCCACAGTTAGGCTATGGCCAACTCTTCCCTAGCTGCACGTGCTCCTCCCATGGTTTCTAGTGAACTTTGCATTCTTTAGCCAAGCTCTTCCCAAAACTTTAGCAGGATCTCTGGCTTACTGATTTCTATGAAACTGTGGAACTACTGAGAGGGCACAGGACCCTTAGCTGGGAATGACAAACCTGGCCAGGGACTCTAAAGTATGAGATCAAACAGAAAGCGACCTCACAGGAAGTGACTTTATGGGAAAGCTATAGGCTAACTCACTGCTTTTTGCTTTTTTGTTTCTTTCTTTATTTTTGTTTTTATTTTTTATTTTTTTGGTTTTTCAAGACAGGGTTTCTCTGTATAGCCCTGGCTGTCCTAGAACTCACTCTGTAGACCAGGCTGGCCTCAAACTCAGAAATCTACCTGCCTCTGCCTCCCAAGTGCTGGGATTAAAGGTGTGCGCCACCACTGCCCAGCTACTTTTCTCTTTTAAAACACTTAAGGGATGCTACTTCAGCATTTACTACACACCTGCCATTGTGTTTCAGTTTAGGAGTTTTAAACAAAGTTTAATATTTACTTTTGGAAGGTAAATGGAAAACAGAAATAAAAGATGGGCCAGTAAGATGCCTCTGCTATGTAAAGGCACTCAACCTGCAAGCCTGAAAAGCTGAATTCTACTCTTAGAACCCCCAAAAGGAGAGAACTGACTTCACAAAACCGTCCTCAGTGATGGCTTGTTTTCTGTTGCTGGGATAATGTCACAACTGAAAGCAAAGGGAAAGGGGCTTATTTAGCTTACTCATTACAGCATATCACGGAGAGGAGCCAAGGCAGGAACCTGGAGGTAGGAGCTGAGGCAGAGAACATGGAGGGATGCTACCAGTTGGCTTCCTTCCACGTTCACTTTCAGCTGCCTTTCTTATCAGCCTAGGCATACTTACCTAGGCATGGCAATGCCCTTAGTAGGATGGGCCCTCCTACATCAAACAACAATCAAGAAAAGGCCTCATAGACATGCCCACAGGCCATCTGATGGAGGCAATTCTTCAAGGTGTGTAAGGTTGACAACAAAACTAGCCAGGTCATTCTCTGACTTTTATACGAATGTCCACCTCCATATACCGTGTACACACACAGTAATAATAAAAATAAAAAATGCTAAATAAAGAAATATATGCTAGACTTCTTGGGAATATATTACTTGGCCAGAATTCTTTTTCTATTCAGGATATCAGTTACATTCCCATTTAGATCAACACACAGGGTTGTAATAAATACCTCATCAGGAGAAACCATGAACAACATAAATCAAGCCCTTATTCCATTTATATCACTTCAAATGAGGACATGTTTTCAACTCAAATCTACATAAGAGGAGGAGGGAGGACAGGAGGCAGAAGAGAGAGAGGGACAGGCTTGGTTACAAAGGGTTTGCCTTCACCCATAACAAGGGGACACACAGAGGCCAAGCTAAGGGGCTGCTTTTCTTTTTCCCATCATTATTTGCTTCTCTATCTTACAGAATATACCATCTTCAAATATTTTTTAGATTTATATATTTTATTTTTATGTGTATAAGTATATTGCCTCCATGGATATATGTGTACCATGAGGGTGCCTGGTGCCCAAGGAGCTCAGAAGTAGAGAATGGATCCCCTGGAGTAGGAATTAAGGATCATGGAGAACTACCATGTAGATCCTGGGAGCCCAACTCAGGACCTCTGAAAGCACAAGTACTCTTAACCACTAAGCTACTTCTCCAGCCCCAGAACACAGCAGTTTTGTTAATATGTGCCACTATCAAAAGAAAATACCCTGAGTCTATTTACCATATTCACTGAGATTTTCCTCTTGAGCTGCGGATGTAGTTCAGTGGTAGAGATCTTACACTGCATGTGCAAGACCCTGGGTTCAAGTCCTAGATCATAGAAGGGGAGCAAATTCCTCCTGGTTGACTCAGTGAAACAATCTATATACAGCTGTATTTAGTCTCTCAACTACTGGGTCATACATATTTTATGGTGAAATAGTACATAATCCAACTTGATAATTAATATTACTTCATTGTAAATATTTTTTTGGAATTTTTATTTTATGTGTATAGCTGCTTTGCTTACATGTATGTCTGTGTACCATTTGAGTCTAACCCAGGTCTTGTGCAAAAGCAGCCAGTATTCTTTTCTTAATCGCTGACCATCTCTCCAGATCATTTCCTTGGATTTTTATGTCCTTCTTGTTATAAAGTTCAAAGTAACTTGTATGCACTATTACATTTTTAATTGTCTGGTTATTTGTTTGTTTATTGGTGATAGAGATTAAACCCAGGACTATGCACATAAGGAATAATATACAACCAGGCTACACCTCTAGCCCTCTATTGTTCTATATGTACCATTTTATTCATTCTTAGATCATTATGATAAAATAGAAATTGTAACTATTCTTGTGATTCAACTCACCGAATTAAAACTTTAGGTAGAAATTGCTGGATAATTGAATTCACAAAGTAAGGCATTAGTGTTAATCCCAAGGCCAAAACTCAAACATTCTGGCATCTTGGTGATGTCTCTAATCTATAGGTAATTAATTAGTCTATCCTAACAGTGAAGGGTACATTCTCTGCTTTGAAATTGAATGAAAACTACATATAGCCTACTATGGTATGACATCTCTAGAAACGTAACTGAATTTTGGAGATCAAAATTAGAGCCTATATACTCTGTAGTCAGTATGTCCATTTAAAATTCCAGGGTTAAGACCCTAGAAGCAGAGGGTAGGATTCCAGGGTGTGGTGTGAGCCTGACTGCAAAAGCTAACAACAGCTCCATGACAGATGCCTGGAGTTCTGCTTTTTTGAAATAAAAACGTGCAATTGGGCTTTTCCTCCTGCTTGCTCAAAGACAATCTTATTAAAACTTAGATTAAAAAATAAAAAATGAGCCGGGCAGTGGTGGCGCATGCCTTTGATCACAGCACTTGCAAGGCAGAGGCAGGTGGATTTCTGAGTTCAAGGCCAGCCTGGTCTACAGAATGAGTTCCAGGACAGCCAGGGCTATACAGAGAAACCCTGTCTCGAAAAACCAAAAAAAGAAAAAAAAAAGAAAAAAAAAGAAAAAAATAAAGAATGAATCAAAGATCGCTGCTTAGTTATTCTTGATCCATAATAAATATTACTTAGTTAAACATGAGTCTGATAAATGTCTTGAGGACGACACCGGTAAAAGGAATATGCTCCCAGTCCTCTCATTTAACTTGGAAGGGACAAGAAGTGTCATGCTTCCACAGATAGCATCTATTTGTTCCCTTCACTCTGGTATTTGTCACTTTTTTTACTGCTGAGACAATTCTTGGCAAAAGCAATTTAAGGGAGGGTTTACCTGGGCTCTAAGTTCAAGGGCACTGTCTATCATGGCAGGGAAAGGAGGCCAGGTACAAGGGTCTAGCAGTAGTTGCAGTTTGATGAAGTCAGCTACATGGTACCCACAGTCAGGTGGCAGAGAGGGATGGATGCTGATCTACGCTGGCTTTCTGCTTTTTATGTGGTCTGGTACTGTTCACATCCGTACTGGGTCTTCCCTCCTCCAGTAAACCTCTCTGCCAAGTCCCTCACAGGTGTGTCTCCTAGGTGATCCTAAACCCAGGCAAGATGATGAG
>JADRCC010555174.1:0-11383 GCA_019843855.1 Hylomyscus alleni | reverse complement strand
AAGCCTAGACATCTGAGATTGATTCCTGAGACACTTAGGGTAGATGGAGAGATGTCGGCTCTCTGCCGGCAGGTCCAGATGAGAAGAGAGAACCCAGTCAAGTCTCTCAGGGACTGAGCAGGACAGTGAATGTCTCAGCCCAAAACAAACACAGCCAGGCCGGGAGTCTGTCAGGGCAGGAACTTGTTTTATTGTATCAATCTTTTGTTTATATAGGGTTGAGGAAGGAGGTGGGGATTTTTGGTGACGTGAGAAGACATAGAGGGCAGGGAAGCACAGAGGATATGGGGTGACTGACAGGACCAATAAAGTTATTCTATATCAGTGGTAGGTAGGCAAAGGCAGGCTTAAGCAGGTGGTGTTGAGTCATTCTAGAACAGAAGTGAGCAAGACAGGTCTCTAAACTCAAGCAAAACTCAGGCTTCCTCACTAGGCCCAGGATTGGCCCAATAAGGCCCAACAGAGAGATACACACAGAATAAATAAACACATGTAAAAGAAATTAAAAAGAAAGTGAAAATAACATTTATTCTAATTAAATATTTTTTATTATGTAGAGTTGAAGTTTCAGTATCAAACGGGATTCTAAACAGAACTTCATAAAAAAATTTGAATTATCTTGAAATCCCTACTTGTTTTTTTTAATTAATGTGATGGAATGCATAAATATGTTGTGAAAATGTATGAAGATGTTATTAATTTATAAGTCAGGAATCTTATGATATTCTGTGTTCGTCTCCATCCTTTATTTAATATCAAATATGAATTTTTCCATCCTAATTATTATCTATGGGTTTGTCACTCATGTCTATATATATATATTCGTGTGTGTGTGTGTGTGTGTGTGTGTGTGTATTTCCTATCAATTTCTTCTAAAGTCAGTGGAATTTGCTTACCACTTAAAACAAAAACTAAGAAAAAAATTAAAGTTATTTCTCCTGTACCAATATAGAAAAAAACATTATAATGACTATCATATTTAAGATACAGAAAATATATTATGTAGATTTGCTCTATAGAGAACTCACAGGGACCCCCCAATATTCATTATCAAACAACACTGACACCCATGCTAATTGATGAAGCCTTTGCTGGAAGATTCTGAGGTCACAGCCTTGCTGCTTCCTGTGTGTATATACACAGAACGGGATCTAATTAGACACAAGAGGAAATGCTGCCTAGGGAATATATCTGGAATACACAAAGGTGTATTCAGGGCTATGTTGAAAGAGACTGGTGTTTTGTTACGTGATATGCCTATTTTTATTTCCCTCTAAGCTTTATGGAATAAATGGATCTCCACCTAAGAATAGAGACAGCAGGGCTGAGCTCAGTTACATGTGTCAGGAATAATGGGGAGAGACTGTCTAGCACAAAGCACCTGCTTCATCGTGAATAATACACAAAACCATCGAACGCTATTACAGGGTAGCGTCTCAATCAGAATTGAATGAACATGATCTGCTGTGGGTTTGCCTTTGTATAAAATTTTCTAGTTGTAATGATAATCATTGTGGCATATAACATTTCAGGGGACATTGGATTACCAAGATGGAAGTTTGATAATTGGCTTACATCACTCAAGCAAGCTATCCTTTCACTCTGACAGTTAAAGAAAACCATAGTGATTTTCAGTGCAAGCAGAAGCTATGAGTGTGTAAACTAAGTGCTCTCAATAGTTATAAGATCTTTGAAGGAATATATTCTTGGTAGGAAGTTATTTTTCACTGGTTTCAGGCCTACAATCATTGTTATGGAATAAAAATTCAATCTATATGACAGTATTCATTCTTAGATTAAAAAGTAGAAAGGTACCACAAATAACTTTTGTAATACTGTTGCAATAGATGAGGTTAGAAACTGAAAACTTTTTTCTCTTACCGCATGCATGGCACACTGCTGATGTCACATATGACAAAAATCTCAATACTGCATAACAGTAAACCCTTTACATAAGAAAAGCCTGAGTCTACCATTTGAGGTCATTGTTTGCTTCTTGTTATATCTACCAAGTACTGAATTTTGGAAGTGATTTGTCACAGGTATTTTGACTTCTTCAACACATTATTAGTGAAATCACATTTAATTTTTTATTTAATTGGACTTTCTACTTAAGAAATACTGAAAATCCAGAAACGTTAAGTTGTACTAAGTGCAATGTGAAGATTTTCAACAGAGGTTAGAGCAAAACATGACAGGATGACATGTCTCTCTGAAGAGAGACTTTAGCTTTTCAACGTTGTCTTAACAATGGAGTTATCCATGGCAAAAATGAAGATAGCATTTGAAAAATGAAGGTAGCATTTGAGCTAATTTACCTAAAGCAAGCCTAATAAATGATAGTTTCAATTATTGTGTAGATTTGTATATTGTATGTTGTACAGTTGGAATGGACTCATGTCTTTGAAAATGATAAAATTATACAACCACAATTGAGTGTGTATGTGTGTTTGTTTGTGTGTGTGAGAGAGAGGGAGAGAGAAAGAGGAAGAGAGAGATAAAAAGAGAGGGACAGAGAAAGAGAGAGAGAGAGAGAGAGAGAGACTACATATTGGTATGTTGATCCAACTACACCATTGCTCTTGAATCTTACCTTATGAATTAGACCACATGGAAGGAGATGTGATGTGCCTAGCATGGAGGAGTGAAAGGGATAGAATGAATTGCTGCCTGTATCCTTATTGAACCTACAGCCTCACAGTCCTTTACATACTTTCCTTTCCAATTGAGCCAGATGGCCACAGGCAATAAAACACAATTCAAGCTCCTTCATTTATTTTACATTTTCTGCCATTAAAGTCCATCAGCAAAGACAATTTAATAATGGCAAACCTCAAAAATATTAAGCAAACCCTAAAAATACATTTCACTCTCTATTTGTGTTCCCATTAGAATTCAGGTCCCATGGCATAGATGTGGTAAGTAAAATTAAGTTGACATAAGGTATTCCTTAATGTAGGATGCTTTGTGTTCATGGAGCTTTGATAAACAGTCATGGAGAGCTAGCAATTTAGAAAATTTGGAATAGAATTTGCCCCAAATGCACAAGATTTTCAGTCTTGCTTTAATGCTGCACAGAGATTTTTCTATCCAGTAGTAGAATTTCAGTTGTAAAGCATACAAATAAGATCTATATAGCATTTCTTTTACTTTTATTGTTCACAAACCAGTACTTGTCCAAGAGAGAAGAACATTCTTCATGCTTCTTTACCAATGTTTCCCTAGCATCTACATTCTCCAACAAAGAAAAAAAATTAGATTAAAGGGAATGTTCTCACTGACTTCTTTATTGAAAATCTTTCCCTTTAACTCCTCTTGTTATATTTTTATCTCAGGATATGGTATATAGATAAAGAACCTCTAATCATCTTTAGATGTGATAAATTTATATAGCTATCATCTGAATAATTAAAATAGGTAAACATATGTTTTCTAATTGTGTAATATCTAATATCTACCATATATAAAATAGATATAGATACAACATATAATAAATATGTGATAAACAGATAGATGATAGATTAGACAGATAGATGATACTTGATAGATTGTTGGGTGAGTAGATAGATGATGGGTAGGTAGATAGATAGATAGACGGGACAGGTAGTTGTGATTAAGTCAAGGCATCTGACACAGAGTATCACTCTTTATCAAAGACTGACATCTAGTCTGCCTTTGCCTCACAAAGACTGGCCTCATACCCAATTATTTTGCTTTCATTTTAACTAACATAAAGAACATTTTTAGAGGCTGAGTCTTTATTGTGGGCCATGTAGGTGTGTCTGAAGAAAATTTGGGATACCTAGTAGTATCACTGGCAAACTCTGCATAATCATATTATTTAATTTTCATCTTGAGAAAATATCAAACAAAAAAAGAACACTCGGCTTTACCTGTTATGACATTTCTACATATATGCCTCCCTAACAGAGTAAAATTATCCAGGTTTTAATAGTTTACAAATGTTTCAAAATTCATCCATTTGAAAACAGGCGTGTTTGAGTAGAAAAAACACATCCTTACATTTCTGGGTAAAATAAGTGGCCCTGTAGATTTACAGCAATGCACGATGCACAGCAGCTAATGCAACACACCACTATTGCTACAAATTTTTCAATATGTTAATAAGTATCCTTCATGTGACCTCTGTAAAGCCCTACAGCTGAGACAACTGCAGTTCAAAAGCAGTCACCTGTCCAAGAAGAGAAGTCAAATTATGGTTTCCTGCAAGCAATTTAATACATGAATGTATGCAACCCTTTGACCAAATTAGCTCCTAGAATAGGCATTATGCCTTAAAAGTTCTAGGAACTCACGTAAGTATAAGTCAAGTGAATACGTGTGATTTATGTCTCAATTATTCTTGGTAGCAAGTTCTATTTCTCTAACTTTTACTATTGAAAATAGAAAGTGTAAAAATTGGTTTAAAAAATGGATTGGCAGTCAAAAGGAAGAATACAGAGTAGACAAAGGAGATGCGGACAATTCTTGAAATCACTGGTTTCTAGGCTAACATCCCTTGGGAAATATACTTAATATGGCTAACCAAGAAAATAAAGATTTCAAAGCCTTAGAATAACTAAAGTGATAATCTTGTAGCTAGCAGACATATGCTGCTGTACATTGTTCTTGCAAGGCTCTGGGTGCCTATTGCCCAAATTACCTATGTCTCCATAAAAAATGAATAATAGCACCTTATCTAATGCTTTCCCACTGGGATAGTGAGGAGTTTAGCTCCACACCATAGATCATGTTGGATAATTGTCGTCTTGGATATTGGGCTGTGGTTTACATAACAAGCTACTCTTAAGACATTAAATCAGTTTGTTCTCTGTTTTCCTTGGAGCTGAGTCACCACGCACCCTTTTGACTCGTCCTCTCCCGAGGGTTTTAAGAAATGGCTAGTGGCCAACAGAACATAGTTCTTCAAAAAATGATAGTATGTCTGTGATTTCAAATACTCTCAGTAGAACATACAACCCTAAATTGGGCAATTAATAACTTGAAAGCAAAATGCTACACATATTTTCCCCTTCTGATTTGAATTGCTAAAAGATTAGTTGTGATTTGAGGTTGTAACCTCTGGGCTCTAAGCAAACCAGATCTATGAATTGTAAAGTTACACAGAGACTCCCATGAATCAATACCACTTCCTCAGGAAGCTGCTGCTCAAAGGCTTATTAAACAATTATGTCACCATGGGGCACATTTAACACGAGCAGATAGATCAACATGCAGTTCATGTAGCTCGAATGAAAATCAGCTAATGGGGATAGATTTCCAGGTAGGTGATAGAACATTTTAGCTTCTGGTTTTTTGAGGACATTTTTCTGAGAAATTATATTAAATGTAGCTTGAGCCAAAGGAGCAATTTTTCCTTTTAAATGAGGTAGGAATAAAGCAACATTATAAAACTTCTCTCTCCAAGGGAAGCATCTGGAGAGAGTTGCATAATACTAATAACTGAATCTGGTCTCCAGAAATTCTGATATATTGGGTTTCAAATACAATAAGGGCATTGGGATCACAAAATTCCCCCAGGTGATTCTAATGTCACCAAGGATGGGGACTATCGGATTAACGTGATGTGGGAGAGGATATGACACGGCAAGGACAGAGGAAATAGATTAAGGAAGTTGTGGCTTCTGTGAAAACAATAGCAAAGCAACTTCGGACCAAACCCCATGACCTCTGACAACAAACAGATGAACCAATGAGTTTATTGTGAGACTAAAGCCTCATTACTCTTTGATGAGAAGATAAATAAACCCAAGTTATACAAGTGCATACATCTCACAAGTACTGTGTCGATTTTGGGGTGGGGCTATAAGAGAAAACATTTAAAATGTCCATTTCATGAGGTTCCAAAAAGAAAAGAACACTTATTAAAGGACACATATATTTATTTAGAAGTTATAAACAAGAGTAGGGTACTAATGAATACAAAGCTTAGGGTACCAGCTAGCATTCTAACATCCAGGATTTAGTGTATTAATTTGGGTGGTAAGGAGACTGTTTTAATGAAAAATCTCTCTATAAAACCACTGTGATCACTCTCTCTTGTGCCACCCTGGGAAGCTGAGATTCATTAGCAGCAAGAGGTTGCCTAACAGAAAGCAGGTGTGTTAATACAGTTTGAAGGTGTGACTATAAACAAAGAAGGGAAACAGAAATTGCAAGTGAAGTGAGAGGGTGTGAAATAAAAGTAGCTCACAGGAGTTCTAAAGATGCATGTCCAACCGAGTTATTGAGGAAGGTGAATGGAGTATGGGGAAGGACCCTTTCTGTTCTAAATGAAAATAGATATTCCTCCTCTTGTGTGATTGAATGTAGTCACAAGGCTTTCTAGTTCAGCGCTAGGAGGCTTGAGTTCAAGTTGCTTCTTACTACCACTCTACCCCTTAAGGTTTTTGTCTTTTGTTGTTGTTGTTGTTGTTGTTGTTGTTTTGTTTTGTTTGTTTGTTTTTCAAATAAAATGGCAGTGGTAATATTGAAATTGGAACATCTCTTAGCGTCCCTAACACAAGCAAAATATTCAGTAGAGGGTAACAGTTATATCTGAGTTTGCATTTTTTATATCATTTGGCTCCTTACCCTGGTACATGTGTGTCCTCAGCTTCATCTGGTCACAGCCAGATCCCAAGCTGAATTCTGTGAACTCTGCTTAACACATTGTGTGATAAATGGAGAGACTTCCATTGCACATTCCATAGCAAAGGTTCAGACATCTCCAAACTGCACTTTGAGTTCCTGTACAACTCTACTCTGGGGTGCTACACAAATTCTCCAATATCTTTCCTACATAACATACAGGAAGCTCCTTAATTCCACTGAATGGATTTCTTATTTCTACGTCCAAACAATAAAGAAGAATGTATAGCCAATGCCTTCTCTGAAGAGGCTCTCTGATGTGATTCTTGGATGAGCATCGTGAGTGTCCCTTAGCAAATCTCATCCTAGCCAAGAAAGAGATAATCTTTCAATCGAGAGTCAGTCAAGAAGAATAAATTTATTTTGTTCTCAATGTGTGTGACAGCTCAGTCTGACAATCTCAGTTGAGGTGACTTGAATTTGAGCTGCTAAAGGTATAAATGCATTAGTGGTTGGGAATGAAAGTGAGAGGTCCCTTTGAATTCTCCTTAAGGTGGGACAATACTGTTCAGAATGACAGCAAGTCACCTTTCCATTTTCAAAAGCAATATTGGTTTTATTGAAATCACTTTCCAGACAAGCGAATACATTTCACAGTCTTGCTAATGTGACAATGTTGCTTTATGTTATTATCTATTGTGTTCTGTAGACAAAGTGAATTCAACTTGTGTGCAGCCAATAATCTCATTAGGTATTTATTATCCTGCCACTTAAAATTCCAAATGAAGAAGATGAAGATGAAGCTAAGCTATAAATACTTTGCTTTTCAAAACCAAAGCAGTTTGAGCTGGTTCCTAGAGAGCTCTGCCATTTTGAGGGGGAGCAAAGGCTTTGAGGTCACTCCCTTTAGAGCAAGTGACTCACTGAGGGTGGGGAGGGTTTCCTGCTCTGGAAGGACATGCCTGATGCCTGATCTCTTCCTTTCTTTCTGCTTCCTCTTCATCATTACAAGAGCAGCCTCCTCCTCCACATGCCCCTCTTGTCCAGATATTCACTCTGAGAAGGAATCTGTTGGAATAATAGAAAACCATTTAGGTTGTGTTCTGGCAAATATTTTTGTCTACCTATTTTTTCCTGTCTTCATCCTGTGTGGGAGGCTTACTGTAAAAGTCATGCACTAATTAATTTGGCAGAGATTTCTTTCTTTTTTATAAATTGAAAATATTTTTCATAGAACATATTCTGGCTACAGTTTCCCTTCCCTCCTACCTCCCTTACAGTATAAGACCCAAAGTAAAAGACCAAAGAAGGTTAAAAAAATGCTCGAAATTATGAGACAAAAATCTTAAATATACTAATGATTTTGTTCTGTTTGGCCATCTACTTCTAGGCATGGGGCTTGTCCTTAAGTGTGTTTTGTATACCCCTTGAAATTCTACTGGAGACAACTAATTTTTTCATTAGAAAAAATTAATTGTCATTTAGAGATAACTTTTTGGTTAGAAATTAAGGCATGTATCCACCTCCAGTGTTAGTTCTGGGACCCCTTTTGGCTTGGACCTGTGCAGGCCATGTTCATGTTGCCATAGTTGGCAAAGGAAATTTAAATAGATAAGAGCACTCAGTCCTTCATATAGTTCCACAAGTTATTTTCAGTGAGACTTGGAACAGAAAGCAGAGTGGAATTTTTGTAGCTCCATCCTTTTGTCTATAGAGTTGTCTATATGGAGAGAAGCCTATATATAGTTGGGATTAATGGATATAAGGTTTGGGGGAGATAGTAGTGGACTAAAACGAAGCCAAATTCTTTTAAATTCCTTTCTTTTTTTATTCTATATATGAGAAAAATAATTTCACACAGAGCTATGTGAGTGTGACTTATCTATTTTAACACCATGATTTTTAATGTCATTCCTTTTGTGTGTGAAAATCAAGAGCAAATATATATTGTATTGCGTAATAGCAAGATACTTGCAGGCATCTCAGAAATTGGTGAGACCTCCCTCACCACAACTTCAGGGGTGTAAATGTTTAAGTGGATTTGAAGGGCTTTCCCTTGAGAAGAGAGGACTGCAGGGGTCTCTTGCTCACACAAGGCTTGATATCTGAAGAGATGTTTTTCTATATTCAGCAATTCAAGATCTCAGATGCTACAGGTGCTAGGATCCACACAGGCCTGCCTATTGGTCAAGCTGACAGTGTATCTTGATGCCATTCACATGGTATTTGTTTTATAGCACTCCACGAGGCAACCATTGTGGCATCCTGGACTCTTCCACTAATATTTTAAAAAAAAAAATCCCGGGAGTCCAGCTACAGTGTGAGTAGGTCCGGATCCGTGCAGGATACAATGATGCTTTGATATTTGATGCTATAAAGGCAATGCCTGAGCTGCAGTGGCGCCTGAGAAGGCTTGTCGTGCTAACATCATAAAATATCTGTGGAGAAAACTCCCAGGAGTTAGAAGCTATTCCACTAGAAACAATTGTAGCCTATAAAAGTCCAGGATATCAGCACAGGACCACCCAAGGCTGTTGAAGTTTACATCACTGTACCATGTGTCCAATATGCCAGATATGGAGATATAAGATCTAGCACTTTCTCAGTACTTACATCTCTCAGATGCCAGTCTTAATTCCATTCCCACCCTCATTTTTGTTGCATCCTTATAAAGTTGAAATGTTAGTGTGTAATTATGAACTGGAATGAGCTATATTTTGCAAACTGGCTCATATCTAAGAATTTGCCTTGAGTGTCAGAGGAGGACTTTCAATTTGAGCTTTTATAATCATTTGACACTCCTAAGATTTTAGAGACCTTTAGAAATGGACTAAAATCCTGATTTTATTTTGAGATAGATGTGGGCAATTGCAAGTTTTAGAATGTGGTGTTATGACTTGAATATGAAGTGTTTCCCACGGATTCATCCTTGAACACTTGATATCCAGCTTGTGGCATCACTGTCCACAGTAGTACAAACTTGAGGATGTTGAATGTCACTAGAGGGGATGATAGTAGATGTCAGTGCAAGATTTTACCAGCTCCTGGGTTCTTTCCTGTCTTCCATGAGGTGAATGGAACCTATTGCATAAAAAAAAAAAAAATACACATCTACATTTATATATGACCACAGGCTGAAGGTAATGGAACTATCCAATCATAGACTGGACTCCCTGAAACCAGATGTCAAAATAAATCTCACTTCTCTTAGTTTATATATGTCAGGGACTCTGCCTCAGAGATGAAGAAAAAAATCCAGGAACTAACTCTACTCTTACCGGCTGCCCTGAGAAAATGAAGTTGGGCTTGGTTTTCTTTAATTCTACTTTACTCTGAAGAGCATAGTGTAGTAAGGGTATTTAGGTTGGTCCAGACTTTTTAACAGTGTTCATGTTTAATCTTTCTTAAACATTTGAGAAGGTTTACCTATGATTTCTATATACTGCCCAATGGAATCAGGTTCTTCTAATGCAAAACATCTTGAAAGTATCATATAATTCTCAACTCTACACCATTCCTACTGGAATAAATTCTGAACTGATTTTCAGGAAGGGATCCTAGTTCTTGGTTCTATCCCACTATTCATACAGTCCCTTCTTTTGAAAAAGTAGTAACCAGTTAGCTAAATGTCTTTATCTTATATACCCTATTTAATTCATTGAATATCTATGACCATGGCACAATAGGCTGAACTCAAAGTCAGATGCTCTTTTTCCTTCAAGTCCATTCACCTCTGGCTGATGCTTCTTCATGAAGCCAAGAGAGGCCAGTGATGACTGGATGTTTTCACTTGCACTATTGTCAATGGCTGAAGATGTTCTCTCTTTGTTTTTCCTTCTAAGTGTAAGATGAAGGACAGGTAGAGCATATGAGGGGGAATGAAGAGGGGCAGCTCACAAAGACTTTAATATCTGAAGACATAGCATGTCCTAAGTACAGTGGGTTTGCAGCTCATACCCTATTGGCACAGGGGGAAACAGAAAGACCAATGTGACAGACACCAGATGGAAATTGCTTTGCTGGCTTTCCCCAAACAGGCCTTCAGCTGTTACTTGTGCTATGACTGTTTCCAGTGAAATTTTTAGGCTTCACCTGTTGAGGAACAAGACAGAATGCTGTTCCTTCCCCCAACTTGAGTTCCATCTCCTCGTTAACTTCTCCATGAAAGGGCAGTAGCCTGAACTCCAAGGAATCACTCACTCTTTTGACTAGCAGGCCAGAGTTCACCCTGTGGTGTCCACTGTAGGATCATAAAGAGACACAGCCTTCCTTCCAATCCAGATAGCACATTTCTTGCTCCCAACTCTCTCTTCCTCTCAGGAAGATGAGGAAAACTGCAGGACAGTACTTATCAGTTTCTCTTGGATGTTTCTCTCAGTCTCTTTTTTGAAATCTTTTATCATCAGAACATGGTGGTAGATTGCCCAAGATCTGGGCTCTCATCACCATTTCGATATCAGAGGTGGGGGAGAGGGAGAGGGAGAGGGAGAAAGAGAAACTCAGGTAAGAACCAATCCATCCCTCTGCCTCTAAAAAGGCAGATTTCTGAAATTGAATTTAAGTGAGAAAAAATGAGCCAGGCAGATTTTAAGTAAGAGAAAAGATTCCTTTATTGTTTCTTTAGAAAATCACCACAGCCACTGGCTTACATCACTGGTTTGGTTATTTTTTTCCTCAAAGATAATGAATTCTATTGACACAGCATCTGACATTTAAATTATCTCCTAATAGATCTCTAAGCAGCAAATAGATGTAACTCAGCCTTGAAAGATGAAGGGTTGACAGATGAGAT
>JADRCC010555167.1:0-11113 GCA_019843855.1 Hylomyscus alleni | reverse complement strand
TCTTAACACTCCTTCTGCCCCTAGGTGCCAGCACCTCATTAGAATTTTGGACTTATTTTTGGGTTTAATAGCCTTTTGGAGTATTCATGTCATTTTTCCAAACCATTGTCTACTTTCACAGATGCCCCAGCTTTGACATGGCTTGATCATCGAGCCCATGCCTTTAAAAAAAAAAACCCATACTATTCCAGTTAAATAGCCCTGTTTTGTGGAGGATTGTGTCTCTTAAGCAGAACAGATCCTGATTTCTCAGTCCAGCATTCTGTTTGCAGGGTTCACCACCACTTAGCTCATTCCCACTGTGGAAAAGCACTCTTAAAAAGGGTTTGGTTTGGTTTGGTTTGGTTTTCTACTGCTTTGAGTACACTCGCCAGTTTATAGAGCTAGGAACCTTTATACAAACATGCAAAGTGTCTTGCATGCTTTAGCAGCTCCCACTGCACCAGTGTCACCTCAAGCCCCACTTCCTACTTAGGCAGAAACAGCCCACTTGTTTCTTTACATAGACCTGTGGGGGTGGGGGTTGTTCCTAGCCCTTGGCTAGGCTCTGGCCCCATCATTCTGCCCCTGTGAATGTGGCGACTTCAGGGTATGAGTGGAACCACACCACATTTATCGCTGTCACTGACATCTTATTTCACTTAGCTGCACATCCTTAAGGCTTCTCCATTTACAGTAGAATTTCCTTCCTTTTCAGGGCTAAGTATTATTTCACCACATGGGTGGGTAGATTCCATCTATTTATTCATTCTGCTCAGAGACTTTCTTAGAGTCATTTTAAATGTACTGAAAAATTGCAAAGCTGTGATGCAGTGTCTCGATGTGCCATGCCTGGTTTCCATTTTTACCTTAGCAAATAGACCAGGCTTGTTTTTAGCCAAAATCTCCACTTGGGTGACTCCTCTTCAGGTACTGTGTTCTGGGTCCCATTGCATCCAGTGCAGATCTGAGTTAGGTGTGGAGTCCTGCACTTGGCTTAAATCAGAAGTAACTCAGCACCTGTCCTTTCTTCACCATCCTAGGATGATCCTTTCAAAAACAAAGCCTTGTTGTTTAGCAACAACTCCCAGGAACTACATCCAGACCCCTTCCAGGCTGAGGACCCCTTCAAGTCCGACCCATTTAAAGGAGCTGACCCCTTCAAAGGTACACCCCAGCCTATGTTCCCATAAAAAAAGACTCTTGTTTCTTTTTAAGATATTTTTTTATGCATGAGTGTTTTGTGTGCGTGAACATGCATCATCTATGTGCAGTTCCCCCAGAGGGCAGAAGAGGGCGTCAAACCCTCCAGAACTGGAGTTATGGACAGTTTGTTAACTACCATGTGGGTCCTGGGAATTGAACCTAAGACCTCAGCAGAATCAACAGATGCACTTAACTACTGAGCCACCTCTCCATCCCCTTAACTTTCAGAGGTTTTGAGACAGTGTAGCCGAGTCTGTCCTAGAACTCACTCTGTAGATCACTCTGACCTTGAACTCAGATCCTCCTGCTTGTGCCTCCTGAGTTCACCCCTGGGAAGCTTTTAGATTTTGATAGTAGCATCTTAAGTCTTAAGGGACAGATCCAGCACTTTGGCATCATTGTAGGTCATCTGGACATGACCAGGACAGCTATTTTGTCTCTTTCCTCTTACTGAGTAAGGTAGGAGGAGATCAGGGGATCCAGGGTGGAGAAAGAAAAGTGAGTTCTCTAAGACTAGTTCTATCTGCCACTAGCCAAGCATCCCAGTTCACCTTGACTGTCTGGCTGCCTGGAGCTGCCGCTTTTCACCATGACCATGCTATAGCAGCAACAAATGCAAGGAGACAGACCAAGTGTTTCCCCTGAGCCAAGCAATAGGCCTGCCTCTGCTGTCTTCCCTTCCCTCACCTGACTGCTTCTCTCTTTGCTCCAGGTGACCCTTTCCAGAGTGATCCCTTCTCAGAGCAGCAGACAGCAGCTACAGGTAAAGGCTGGCTGGCTTGTGTTCCTGACAATGTCCAGAATCTCTCCAGACTCAGTTTATTTGGGGGCAGGATCACTTGTGCTGTCTATGTTGAGTATGTGGTGTGACTGTCACACACGGTGGGACTCCCCACCACCCATGCCCGGAATAGTGATGTCGTAGCAAAGATAGCCATGACACAGGCCATGATAAAGACCTTTTCAAGACAGGGTTTCTCTGTGTAGCCTTGGCTGTCCTGGAACTCGCTCTGTAGACCAGGCTGGCCTCAAACTCAGAAATCCGCCTGCCTCTGCCTCCCAAGTGCTGGGATTAAAGGTATACACCACCACCACCCAGCAATAAAGGCCATTTTTTGTGACCTTTATTCTTCTGTTTTGGCTTGCCTAGTATGTCCAAAGATCTGGGTTCCCCAGTACCACAGAAACAAAAGATTTGGAATCTTTGCCTCCCCACAGAGAACCCCACCTGTCACAGTAGCTTCTTTCTACCTTACCCAGTGCCTAGTGACAGCAGTGTTCCTGTCCTGATATCACCCACAGTGGTTATTTTTTTTTCATGCAGCTTTATTACAGAGCATAATGTATACACCACAAAATTCTTTTAAAAGTTTGTACACTGAATTTGATGTCAGACACCTTTAATCCCAGCACTCAGTATCTCAGTAAACAGAGGCGTGTTTGAAGAAACTTTAATTATTAGCATGTGTGTGTGTGTATATGTGTGTGGAAATATGTGTGCGTGTATATGTGTCCCATGTGTAGAAGTTGGGAACAACTTACAGGAGTCAGTTATCTTTCACCTTGTGGGTCACCTTTTGTTTTACAGCAAAAGCTTATATCCTCTTTGCCATCCCTCTTGTCCTAGTAAAGATTTTGACAGATGTATACAATTGTGGAAGTCCTTCGCCCTGAAAAGGTCTCCTAACCTGTGGCCATTGTTCCCATTCTGACTCCTGGACAACTGACCACGCAGTCACCACAGTTTCTGCCTCATCCTGAGCCCTCTCTCCTTGTTGCCCGTCTCCTCGTGTCTCCCTGGTGCCATTGGTCACCAGTTGTGCCCTCTTTTTCCAGACCCTTTTGGAGGGGACCCTTTCAAAGAAAGTGACCCATTCCACAGCTCAACCAGTGACGACTTCTTCAAGAAACAGACAAAGAATGACCCGTTTACCTCAGACCCCTTCACAAAGAACCCATCCTTACCTTCAAAGGTGAGTGGTTTCTGCAGGGCCTCTGACGTGTTGGGATCGGTTCATGGCGTCAGGGAGGCTGGCTGGCTTGGCCAGGAGCTGTCATCACAAGCCTGGTCTCATTCCTGCCTGGTAAGGTGGCACCCAGCACTGTCACCGAGCCAATGTACACAGTGCCAAGTCAGGCCAGGGCATCTTCTCACAGCTCTTGTCCCTTCCAGTCTCTCTTTGTGCTGTGGTTCTCTGCTCCCACCTCTACTCCATCTCCTACAGCTATAGCAGAATACCACATGTAGCTGGACAGGGTAGCCACACCTGTTGTCCTAGGCAGCACAAGAAGACTCTGTGTCACACAGGCTGTCTTTCAAATCACATATTTATTTTTTATTTTGTTTTTTATTTTTGTTTTATAGTTTAAAGCATATATACTTCATACACACACACACACACACACACACACACACACACGTGTAGGTGCTCTGGGAGGCTAGAAGACATCAGATCCTCTAAAGCAGAAGTTCAGTTTGTTGTAAATTGCCTGACACAGATGTTGGGAACCAAACTTTGCAAGAACATCAAGTATTCTTAACCACTGAAGTGTCTACAGCCCATGAGTACATGCGTGGGTGCATGCATGCCAGAGAACAAGTTAATGTCAGGGGACAACATACATTCATGTTTCCTTCTACCAAGTAGGTTCTTGGGATCAAACTTAGATTGTCAGGCTTGGTAGGAAGTCTGTTTACTTAATGAACCATCTCATTAGTATGCCCTGGGATCTTTTTAGTACTAATCCCTGATATTATGTGTGCATGTGGGTGTGAGTGTGTGTGAGTGCGTGCAAGTGCATGTCTGTGTGTTAGATTTGAGTTAGATATCTTTGAGGATGATGACCTGGTTTCGGTTACTCTAACACAATTCCTGAGGCTGGACACTTAATAAAGCAAAGAGCTTTATTTTGGTTCAGAGTTATGGAGGCTGGTTCTGGTGTGAATATAACATTGTAGAAGCCAGAGAAGAAAAACAGGAACCAGAAGGCTAGGAGGGACCAAGCTTGCTTGTTTTTTTCCCTTCGTGTAACTTTCAGAGGACCTAGTCTGCCCCTGCCAGACCTGACATCATGATACAAATGCAAAGCTCCACGCCTGACCTCCTGTGGTCAGGCATGCCAGGGTGCTGTTGCACTCAGAATGCTGTGTGAATTTCTCTTCAGGATATATACTGAATGTAAGAAACCGTTTGAGGCCAGACTGGTCTTCATAGCAAGTAGTTGGGTTGGGGGGTGGGGCAGGCACTGGAGCTTGCTGGTTTTCAGCCCAGCTCCATCTGAGAGACCCTGTCTCAAAGGAGCAAGGCATAGAGTGATGGAACTAGGACACTGAGTATCTCTGGCCTTTGCATAGACACTCTACTTACACACGAGAAACAAATGGTTTTCATGGTGAGACTGGGGTCCCATCCCCAGTTAGTCCACCATGTGTATAATCCCAGCATGCTGGAGCATAAAGCACAAATGATAATTGCATTTCTTTCGTTTTTTTCAAGACAGAGTTTGTCTGTATGGCCCTGGCTGTCCTGGAACTCACTCTGTAGACCAAGCTGGTCTCAAATGATAATTACATTTCTCTTGGGATTTTTTTTAAGATTTTTTTTTTAAAGATTTATTTATTTATTCTATGTAAGTATACTGTAGCTGTCTTCAGATGCACCAGAAGAGGGCATCAGATCTCATTACAGATGACTGTGAGCCACCATGTGGTTGCTGGGATTTGAACTCAGGACCTTTGGAAGAGCAGTCAGTGCTCTTAACCACTGAGCCGTCTCTCCAGCCCCTTAAGATTTTTTTTAAAAAAAGTTTTATTTTAGCCGGGCGGTGGTGGCACATGCCTTTAATCCCAGCACTTGGGAGGCAGAGGCAGGCGGATTTCTGAGTTCGAGGACAGCCAAGGCTATACAGAGAAACCCTGTTTTGAAAAACAAACCCTGTTTTGAAAAACAAAAAAAATATTTATAAAAAGTTTTATTTTATTTGTATAAGTGTTTGCCTGCATGTCTGTGTGTGCACCATGTGAGTGCTTGGTGCCTATGGAAGCCAGAAGAGGGCATCAGATCCCTGACCCTCCAGTTATATGTGCTTGTGAGCCTACAGGAAGGCCAGCTCGTGCTTGTAACCACTGAGCTCCAGCTCACTTTGTGTAGCCCTGGCTGGCATGGGACTCAGAATCTGTGTGTCCCAGCCTGGCAGCCTAGCCACTTTTGTTTTGATCCTTTTATCTGGATATCTTTCTCCATTTCTTTATTCCTTTTGATACATAGTCTCTCTGAGAAGTCCCAACTGGCTTCAAAGTTGCAGGCATCCTCCTGTCTTGCTGTGTGCTGGGATGACAGATGTGAGTTTAAGAGTTGGGTACTCTTATAATTTTTATTATTTCTTTGTTTGTTTGTTTTTGGCTTTTTTTGAGTCACGGTTTTTCTTGGAGCCTGGCTGTCTTGAAACTTCCTCTGTAAACCAGACTGGACTCAAACTCAGACATCTGCCTGCCTCTCTGCTTCCCCAGTGCTAATGATTAAAGGGTTGTGCCTCTAAGCCTGATAAATTAAGTGCTCTTAGAATTGTCCAGGCATGTGTCATTTCTGATTCTCTTGGAAGACAGACTTTTCATTTATTTATTTATTTATTTTAAAGATTTATTTTATTTATTTTATGGGTATGAGTACATGAGTACACTGTAGCTGTACAGATGGCCATGAGCTATCATGTGTGTGGCTGCTGGGAATGAACTCAGGACCTCTGCCGGCCCTGCTCGCCCTGGCCTGCTCGCTCCGGCCCCGCTCGCTCCAGCCTAATTCACTGTAGCTGTCTTCAGATGCACCAGAAGAGGGCATCAGATCTCATTACAGGTGGTTGTGAGCCACCATGTGGTTGCTGGGATCTGAACTCAAGACCTTTGGAAGAGCAGTCAGTGCTCTTAACCTGCTGAGCCATCTCGCCACCCCTCCTTACTTTATTGAACCATGCTCCTGGGAACCCTCACCTGGGAATCCTAGGCAGGGGCTCCACCCTTATCCTATCTGCCAAATATTAGTGCTGTCTGTGTCTGGCTGTGGTTCAGTTCTCAGACCTTTAGTTCATTGGTAATTTGTGGGGATTATAGAATTGATGAGTATTACCTGCAGCAGGGCCTGTGTTGAGGACTGTGCTCCACTGCCCATGCTTGTCTAGTCAGCCCACCCTCCCTGCGCACAGTATTGTTCATGGCATTTAAAGCTATTAGGGAAAGTGTGCTTGAGAGGCTAGATGGCAGAATCAACTTGTCCTCTCTCCTCCTTCAGCTCGACCCATTTGAGTCCAGTGATCCCTTCTCATCCTCCAGCATCTCCTCGAAAGGTTCAGGTGAGAGAGACGTGAAGTTCCTGTCCTCCTGACCACACCTCACACCTCAGTAAGACCATCAGTCCCCAGATAAGTGTGCCCTTGGGTGGAACTTTAGGTCCTTGCTGAGGCTTTCAGGCCAAAATGAATGCCTCCTCCCCCATCCCATCCCTCACAGGGCTGTCTTTCTCATCATGAGCTGGCTTTCTTTCAGATTGTAGGAATTTCTCTGTTAACACCAGTGCTATGGGGACTCATTGTTCTTAATGGGGACAGTCCACAGTTTTCCAAGCATAGTGGCACCCACATCTCCCCAGCACTGAGAAACTGAGGATCACTAGCTTCAAAACAGAACCAGGCATGGTAGTACACTCCTTTAATAATCTACTACTCTGGAGTCAGAAGCAGGGGCATCTCTGAGTCCCAGACAAGCCTGGGCTACAGAGGGAGACCTTATCTGAAAAGGGGAAGGGGATCTCTCCCAGCTGATGACCCACACACACATAAATGGCCATCCTCAAATGTCTCATTCTCTCCATCTCCCCTGCTTCTCCTGGACTGGTAGCATGGCAGGTTCAGGCAGAAACTAATCCGTCCTTTACCCACTGTGATCCACTGGCTGCATAGGAGCCATCTTCCCAGAGACATTCACAGCCCTGAGTCTCTTGCTTCTGGGATTTCCAAGGGCAAATCCTAGGATTGCCCTTGACTTTTCGGCACATCAGCTCAGACCATAACCCCAACTGTGTTGGTGCCGCTCACAGATCCCTTTGGAACCCTAGACCCCTTTGGAAGCAGCTCCTTCAGCAGTGCCGAGGGCTTCGCTGACTTCAGTCAGATGTCCAAGGTAAGGCCCCTTCCAAGAAGACCTAGTCGTGGTCTGAGTCCACATGCTGTTTGTGTGGCAGGCAGACATGAGTGCTGTCACGTGTGTGTGCCTGCATTCGTCCCACTCTTGAGCACAACTGTACACAGCAGTGAGAGGACAGGTCCACTCAAAGCTGCTGTATCCATGTCTCCTGGGTGCAGTCAGTCAGCTATTGCCCATCTCGCTCTCACTAACATTACACAAGGATCAGCTCTAAGGGCATGAAGTTGGCACCTCTGTGTCCGAGCAGGCTTTTCTTTTTGCCAAGGCCCTAGGGAAGGAAGAGATAGACGTGTTGGTCCCAGGAGGCCAGGATAACAGGCCTCAGGCTTGAGGTCTCTGGACAATGTTGACTATACAAATGCCTGAAGTCTCCACAAACTAAATTATTCAGAGTATTGGATGCTGAACTCAAAACAAGTGTGAATAAATATGTACATGAAGACAGCTTACATTGCTCAAGGACAAAGGTCACAGCCCTGTCTTGAGCAGGAGTGTCTGAAAGGCTTCCTTGTCTGCTCTGGCTCTGGAATACACCATGGTTGGCTTCACTTATGAAAGGGACGTGATTAGAGAGCCACATCTTGAGCTCTGCAAGAAGTCACCTGGCAGGTAGCACCCCAGATCAACTGGTGGGGTGCAGGCCTTCCTCTAGAACTAGAGAAACTCAGCTGGGAGGACTGCTGTGATTTGGAGGCCAACCTGGGCTCCACAGGGAGGCAGACATGTTGGAGAAGAAAGCAGTAGAGCCCATCCTTACCAGGATCTTGCTAACCTGGTCTTGGTGAGAGGGACAAAGGCACAGGTCCTGGCCCAGCACACCAGGTGCATTGTGTCAGTTGGTTTGATGTATGTTGGTGTCATCTTTGGCAATGAGTAAAAAGGTCAAGCCAGCCTGTGGCAACAAAGTATTTTAAAGACAGTAGTGTCACAGATATGTTGTCTCAGCCCCTGCTTGCCTGACCCAGCACCTTGTCTACTCTGTTCCCCTCCTGGCAAGGGACAGATTTGTCCTTAGAGCAATGTG
Organism: Hylomyscus alleni; assembly: GCA_019843855.1. Lineage (NCBI taxonomy): Eukaryota > Metazoa > Chordata > Mammalia > Rodentia > Muridae > Hylomyscus > Hylomyscus alleni. Next base: position 2,708 of record JADRCC010555167.1, on the reverse strand, counting down.
CTGTGCCTTGCAAATGCTCCTCACGGGGCATGGTTTCCCCAGCAGAGTCCGTCTTTCTACTACTTTCCATGTGGTGGGTAGGGAGTCAATCCTGTCCCCTGTTTGTTGGTTCTGTCCACCTGAAGGAGGCAGTGGGAGAGAGTTCTGAGGGTGCAGACATCCCTTGGTATCCATAGGTTGTATGACATGATGTCCCAGAGGATATCAAAATCCTCACTGGCATCCCTCCTGTGACATGACTCAGTTCATTGTGAGCATGACAGACTACCTCTGGATGGCTTCAGTTGTCTTTCAGGATGTGAGTGCTGCTTGCATTATCTCCATTGTAGTCAGACTGAAGGAAGCTGCCTGTGTGCACTCGGTACAGATGCATGCAGTGTTTTTCTCTCTTCAGCATGAGGTTGCTTGAATGAATTCAAGTGTGGAAACCCAGGAGATGGAGACCAAGCACAAGTGGCAGCCAGCACCCAATCCTGGGGTCCCTGCCCTCACCAAGCATACCCTCTTTACTGGTGTCTCAGTTGCCCAGTAATTCTCAGGTGCCAAAGGCTAGCAACAGGAGCAACACTTGACCTGCTGCAGGTTTTCAGCACAGTGACAAACATACACAAAGGCCTAGGGAGGCATGGCTTCTAGCAGGAGGCCTGCATTTGGCACACTTAGGAGCCCTGTGCATGCAGTTCCAGAGGCAGCCAGTACTGTGCCCTAGGCAGCACCTGGCATTGGAGAGGCAGAGGCAGCTGGTGGCCACAGTACATGTCGGCCACAGGGGGGCAGCAGCCTACAAGGGCTGGTGATCAAGATTGTTTCAAGCTGTCTTCAGTGGGCTCCTTTCTGCTCTCTAGGCTTGGAACCTTTTCCTACACATTGTCAGCCCCAACAAAGACCTGACCAAGTATACAAGGTGTCTTAAGTTGTAGGTTCTGATGGAGTTTTCTCCGCTGTACTGTGGCCACTGGTTGGTTGGTTATATGTGTGCAAGCTGCCCTACTTAAGCTCAAGAGTCACAGAAAGAACCATAATACCAAAAGCATAGGAGGGGGACTACTTGGAAAGAAATGGTTCCTTGGGAGTTGGAGGCAATGTCACGGCTTTGGGAATACATCACACATGTAAAAGTGTTAGTAAGTTCAAAGTGTTGAGTGAGTGGCCATGCACATGGTTGTGGGCTGGGGCCTGGGCTCTTCTCCACCTGATATACTGAGATTCGAGGCTGGAGAATGTGCTAGCTGCCAACCCCTACCTAGTCCTTCCCTGGATCTCTGCCCAGCTACCTTCCATTTACATAGGCCCCCTTCTCCCAAGGAATACAAGCCTATGCTATTGTGTGTCCTCTTACTCCTAGCCCCCTGGCAAGGATAGGAAAGCCCACTTCCTGTTCTTGGCTCTAGGCCAGGACAGAGTTGGGTAGGGCTGTGGAAGATCCTGTCCCATACAGTATTTGCACCATCCTGGGGCTTCTTGACTTCATGACACTTGTAAGGACTGTGCCTGCCCTGCCCCCACCTACTACTGATTTTCCTCTCTGGTTACCTTGCTAGTTTTCAAGAACAACACCTGGTATAAATAAATTTGAAGGGAAATGAAAGTAGAGTGGCAAGGGCTTTTTTTTTCCTCTTAGCTTTCTTTTTTTCTTTTTTTAACCATCACCACCAGCCCTTCCGCACCTGAGCAGGGTGGGGCAGCAGTATGTACCATTCCTCAGTCCTTGAATTAGAGTGTCCTAGCTCTGCACATCTGTGCTGAGGAAGGTGACAGCAGGCATCTAACAGCAGTCGAGTGTCTCAGGGTTACCTTCGCTGCGATGATACTCCATGAGCAAAGCAACTTGGAGAGGAAAGGTCTATGTGGCTCACACATCCACACCATGCTCATCACTGAGGAAAGTCAGACAGGAACTCAGACAGGGCAGGAACCCGGAGGCAGGAGCCGATGCAGAGGCCATGGAGGGTGCTGCTCACTGCCTTGTTCCCATCGGCTTGCTTGCTCAGCCTGCTTTCTTAAAGAAGCCAGGACCACCAGCTCAGGGATGGCACCACCCACAGTGGGCTGGGCTCACATTCACTCATTGAGAAAATGCCCTCATGGATTCATTTCCTCAACTGAGAGGCTCCCTCCTCAATGAGGATGACTTGAGCTTGTGGCATCTTGACATAAAGCTACCCAGCACAGGTTCCCAGCTGAATATTCTAAGCACTTGCTGAGCATCAGAGACATTTGTTTGCTTTAAAAATGAGTTTCCTGGCAGCTGGTGCGGTCTGCAACAGGAGCCTGCCGAGCATGATCAGGGCCCTGGGTTCATCCCAGCACTGCAGCCAGAAAGGAGATGAAAGTGAGTGAGTTTCCTCAAGTGTGTTCATAGAGCCCTTGAGAAGGTAAATCTAACTTCTTGCCCCCCCTCCACCCACACCCAGAAGAAAGGCCACCTGTGCAGTAGTAGGTAGGTGCAGCGTGTTCTCAGTGACTTCCAGCCGTAGTGTGGTTTGGCTGCTTGTTGTTGTAGTAGCTGTTGTTGTTTTCCTTTTTCTTTTGAAAAAATCTTTGCATTGGTGCTAATGGAGCACAGGGTCCCCCTGCAAAGGGCAGGGCCCTTGTGGATGTTCCTCAGCACTGCTCTTGAGAAGTTTGAATAGCCTACGTTGACTGGATTTTGAAGCAGTTGCAGTGATTATTAGCTCATTAGCTGCTTCTGGGTCCTTGCTGTCAGT
>JADRCC010555166.1:5329-18778 GCA_019843855.1 Hylomyscus alleni | reverse complement strand
CTACTCTTCTTTTAGGTACAACTTTCAAACTACTTTCTCCAAAAGCCATGTAGCAGACCCAAGGGTTTCAGTGCCACCAGTCACTGTCCAGATGCAAATTATCCCATAGTCCCACATAATAGATGCTAGTCTGTCACATTGCTTTTAACCAAAAGAGAAAACTTTGAAGAAGGAGAAATCCAATGCTGAAATCTTAATAGCCTTGGGGCTCAGAGACTTAACACAAAGAAATGCCATTCATTAAAAGAATATTCATGGCCTTGGTGGGAAAACTACTGCCAAAATTCTGATTAATTACAGTTGTTGAAGAAGTTGCAGAAAAAAAATACATCATGAGCTCTCAACTAATCAAAGACAGTGATTTGAATGAGTCACCCTACCGTCAACAGTATTGGTCAAGTTCTCACAACTCAAAATAACCTAAAGGATTATAAGAGATCACATTCCCCCTGAAGAATGCCAGACTGACTATGGATAGATAGAGGATAATTCTTTTGTTATATAAAAATGATTCATAAAGTCTAAGTGTTACTATGCTTTGATTCCCCCCAAAAGTTAAGTTTATAGTAACCTACTAAGGAAAGGTAAAAACTGTAATTAGTATTTTTCATAAAGTAAAAGGGTTAAAATGTCAGGAATATGAATAAAGCAACATTGCTATGAAGAACCTATCTGATGATCCAGTAGCAATCTCCATGACTACCTCCAATGGCCAGCCAGGGCCCTATCTGGAGGCAAATGGAAGGGTACCTTTTTAAACTACTTCAGAAAGGTCTGCTACTCAATCTGTAGACAAAAAGAACACTTCATGGATGCAGATATACATCATGATAAGGCTTCTCGAGGTTCCTGACCCCAGTAGCTTGCTGTTCCCACATGAGGCAAAGGGTACACATGAAATTACACTTCTTAGACTTGTTGCTGACCTGAAAGCTAACTCTCTAGAACATGACCACTACTCTTGATCTTCCTTCCATCTTTGAACCCACAGCTTGATTTCAATGCTACTTTTCACGTAAAGATTATCTTTATTCATATTTTGCAGACTAGTTCTTTGAAAAATAGCTTTACTGTTTCTGTTTTTCAATGTCGATCTTATGGAATATGTGTCAGGCCTATGGATGTTATCTCTTAGTGTGTGTCCTGACTGAGTTAACATTATCCAACTATTATATCCAATATGTTAAGGGCTGGGAAGACAGCACAGAGGTTAAGAGCACTGGCTGTTCTCCCAGAAGACCCCAGCTCAATTCCCAGCACCAACTGTGTGTAACTCTAGTTCTGGGGGATCTGACACCATTACATGACATGCATGCAAACAAACACCACTGTACATAAAAAAATCAAAATGAATCATCAAAAATGTTTAAAAAATAAACATCAATCTGTATGACAACTGAAAAAAATAAATTTTAAAATCAATACTTGTATTACCATGCCATTGTCCATTAATATTTCTTATTGCTGGACTAACACGGATTTAATAAAGTTCGTGTTGGGATATTATCCCAGCTCCCTTCTCTAAACAATGAAGCAGCATGAGGAGTGATGAATATGGACTCCCGAAATGGGAGCAGAATAGACATGCCACTCCAATAGCAGCAAAATAAACCTCAAGGCTAGGGTTGAAGTGATGGCTCAGTGTTAAGAGCACTGACTGCTCTTCCAGGGGTCCCGAGTTCAATTCCCAGCAATTACATGGTAGCTCACAACCATCTGTAACAGAATCCAATGCCCTCTTCTAGTGCATCTGAAGTCAGCTACAGTATTCTTATATACATAAAAAGAAACACGTAAAGAGTAAAGCAAGTTGGCTTTTCATCGAATTCAGCACTATTGGTGAAATAATATACACCTAGCATTTGCTAACCAGCAGCTTCCTTGAGGTCACTGTAACCTGTCATTCTGCACACCTTATCTTCCTCAGTTTCTGCTGCTATTATGCATTTATGATTTTCCAGCTTTTATTGGTAGACTTGAAGCTGTAGCTCTGAACTATGGTAAAGTGCTTTAGGACTGGTGAAAAAGATATGCAAGCCAAATTTCATTGAGTCCCTTTCTTCAGTATAAAACTATAGCTTCTGGGTTTACACAGGGTTATGATGCATATGTGAAAAGTGGACAATGCATTTACAAATTAATCTACTAGTGGTCACTGTCCTCAGGTGTGGGTTGTTTAATACATGTGAACCTGACGCTGGTGGGACACTACAGCTTGGTGCTTTTAGCTAGTATCAGGGTAGAGTACCTTATAGTATATTTCTATCCCAGGAGTGGAGGAAGCTTTACTACTGTGTCGTTTTAAATGAATATTTATTACTTTTTCAAGTCAAGCCATTTTAAGTTAAGAACTGGTGGCACTGTGGCTTGATTAGACATGAAAGGAACACTAGCCTTCACAAACAATTATATACCCCCAAAGCCCCCCAACCACCCAAACAAAACAAATCAATAAAAACATATACCCAAGGCCCACTGTTTTATAATCATACAGTTCTAAATATTTGATGAATGCCACCCACTTTTAAAAGTAATAATGGTTTATTGTGAAGCCTGGCTCTACACAAGTTGAATTCTTAGATCAAAGAAAATGATGTGTTGGCTCTCCCTACTTTCCCATAACTAATGAATATTAACATTTTCTAAAAATACATTGTCCTTGGAAATGTGAATTCTTTTGCAAATCTACTGTTACATATGTTGTTATTTCTTATTTTCTTTTAATGAAAGGACTATTCAAATCAGGTAGTTTTTTTAATGTTCTAGAAGAAAACATTTGCATGTTTTTCAGCCTGCTGTACAACTACAGTATTAACAAACAGAACCCTATTTAACTCCTGAATTAAGGACATGACATTATCTCTTATAGAATTCACGCATTACTCCTATTGTCTTTGGATCCTTGTAAATAATATTCTCATTTAAGTCTTTCATACTCACTTGTATTTTCACAGGTTTCAAACTGTGTGCCTGGTACAATGAGCAGTAGTTTTTCAAAAAGTGAAGTTAGCTCTCATCTGAAACTCATGTCTTCTTAAAAGGGGACCTGGTGCCTCTTCTGTTACTTCTGCATTGCTTTCCTGGCAAGCAGACAACTTCATCAGAGAAGCCAGCCAAGGGGACTCTTTAAATGGAAGCTGTGCACACAAGGAGCAAACGCATTAAAAAGTTGCTGACGGGCATGAAATGCTTTGATGTAAGATGGAAAACTCCAGAGCAGGAAGGATTTGGGGCATTTTGAGTCTCATTGACTCTGTGGTTTCTCAGCAGTTATTCCACAAGGCTAAAATAAATGCAGAAATGGTATTTTGAGGCCACAGCTGCAGAGGGACTGTGATGAATTTCAATGAAAATCTAGCTGAATCGTGAAGAATTTGGTCTTTAAAACCCAAGGAACAAGAGAATGTTTTTGCTTGCAATTTCATTTTATCTAAGAAGTAAAAAGGGAAACCTCATTTTTTACTCTCAAGATGCATATTGACTATGGGCTTTTAGTTCAATGGCAGTTCTCTGAAAAGCACTCTATTAGTTTAATTACAGCGTGAAGGATGGAAAGAGGCAGTCTAGTGAGTCACGTCAAGTTAGTGGTGAAGATGAGATAGGCAAGAATAAACATCAGTGTTATTTTACAAATGGGTTTCTTATCATGGTCAGTCCATAACAAACTGATTTCATATAAAACCTGCTTCAAGGAATAATTGTTTGATGCCAGTATAATAATTACTTCATCGTATGTAAAAGGCAAGGTTATTTAAACAGCACTAGGAACATAAGTTCTCTACCAAGAGTGATGGATAAATATACTGATGTTCAAGGGGATTAACTATAAGGTAGGATCTAAACATAGGTTCTTGCTGGGCAGTCCTGGCTATCCTGAAACTCACAGAGATCCACCTGCCTCTGCCCCCACCCCCCAGTTCTGTGATTAAATGTGTGTGCCACTATACCATGCAATATCATACAGATACTATCTGAAAAAAATGATAAGGCTTAAAGCTAAGGACCACAATATATAAAAAATGAAATATTGAACTTTTAACACCTTGATGGTGATTTCAATGTAGCTTTCTTTGTAAACTCATCAGGAGTACTGAGTTAGTAGACTCAAACTGACTACCTATTTAAACACTCAATAAATATTCATTGTTATTAGTAACAGTGTAGAATAATGAGCTAAATGAGGCATATGTGGTTTTGCAGCTAGCTAACATTTCTAGACTTTGTTTTATCCATCTATAAAATGAAAGACTTGGGCTAGGTTATCTCTAATGTTCTTTCCAACTTTAAATCCAAATTGCTTCTGGAGTATTTGTATTTTTAAACCAGGAGTTGGTGCTGTTTTGGTGGAGTATTTGTAAGACACCTAATCATGTCCATCAAAGGGTGCTGTGGTTTCTATTTTATCAACCAACTCTATTGGGATGCCGCTTGCCACTACTCTGCTAAAGTGCTTTTGGACAGCGTCACTACAATTTCCATACTGTCAAATCTAATGGTCACTTCTTTGTGCTCCGCCCCATACCATGTAGTCTTTGATCATGAAGGTTTTCTCCCTTTCTTTACTTATCATATTTTTAATGAACATTCTATTTCATTCTATGTAAAATCTCAAAATGGTTTTTCTTTCATTTCTATAAAATACTAACTTTCTCCTTTTACTTTCAAGGTCATCTGTTGAGCTAGTTTTCTTGAATTTCCTCTGCTAACTCAGGCCTTTTCCAGGGATGCAGGGGCTAATTCAACAATCAAAACCCACTTACCACAACCATCCATATTAACAGGCTAAAGAAGAAAAAATACTTGACAAAAGCTTATGACTGTTCCTGACAAAGAATACATAGAACAAAATACAACTTATACAATTGATTGAAAAGAAAAATAGTTAATATTATATAACTAATGGCACAAAAAACCAATATGTTTTAAAGGTACTATTTTAAAACAAATTTTCTCTCTAGAAACATAGATTTAACTCATATGACCTACAGAAATGAAAGCATACGGTTTTTACACTCTTATAATAGGCCACGAACTATTAGAATCCTCAGATAGCTTAGTATATCATCTAACTTGCTTAAGTACTGTGTAAACTTGCATAGTGTGTAACCCAGAGCAACACTAGATTTTAGAAATGCTGTTTGTTTCACTAGGAAAGACAGGACTATTTGATTTCCCCGATAGGATTCAGATTACATCCTATTCAGACCAATTCTGTTAAAAAAGAAATGGAGCCTATGAACGTTAACTGCCTCATACAAGATGGTGCAACCTATATCCAATTCCCAAAGTCACTTGGGCTAGGTTTTTTTATTTGATGATCTACTTAGAATCCATGGAATACCATAATGGCAGTCTCACGCCCTGTAACGGGATGCTGGAGTAGATACTGGGACCTAGAGTTACTAGGCATGAAGTGCCTAAAGAGTATACATATTTTCTTATAGACTTAAATATACATTACCTCAGGACATTCTATTGAACTCCATTTCACTGGCTCACACTTTTTGTTGGTTTTAATTAGATGTGCCCCTCTATGAATCCATCTGCCTTTTGCTCCCTTAAATTGGCCTAATCTCAGTTACAGTGTATCCAGGGGACATAAAACTATGTTGTTTGATCTTTAGTTTGTGACCACTAATAATAGCATTAAAAAAAAATCAAAGTACAGTGAAGTGGATATAATTATAGACTTCTAGGAAATAAAACAGAACTTTTAAGGCAGATAAGATCAAGTACTATTCTCTACCACCACTATACTTAGTGTGCTTTTTGTAAATCTCAGCAATACAATTCCTAAACTAAAAATATATACTGTGTGTGTGTGTGTGTGTGTGTGTGTGTGTGTGTGTGTATCCAAGTGGATCAAAGACCTCAACATAAAGTCTGAGAGCCTAAATCTGATATAGAAGAAAGTAGGACTGTGCTTTAACTCATGCACAGAAAATACTTTTTGAACAGGACTCCAATATCTCAGGCATCAATACCAATGACTAACACGCAGAATGTCATGAAACAACAACAATAACAAAAAGCTTTGTTTGTTTGTTTTTTATTTATTTATTTATTTTACATAAGTACACTGCCGCTGTCCTCAGGCACACCAGAAGAGGGCACCGGATCTCATTATGGGTGGTTGTGAGCCACCATGTGGTTGCTGGGATTTGAACTCAGGATCTTTGGAAGAGCAGTCAGTGCTCTTACCCACTGAGCCATTTCTCCAGCCCCAACAAAAAGCTTTTGTACAGCAAAGACTGCCATCATTTGAGTGGAGAGGAAGACTAAAGAGTGGCGGAAAATTTCTTACCAGCTACATATTTCGCAGAAGGTTTGTATCCAGCATATATAAATAACTAAAAATAAAAAATAAAAAACACTAAAAAACAAATAACAAAAAGGTTGGTCATGGAACTAAACACTTGTCAAATGAAGAAATGCAAATGTGTTTATCGGCTTTTGGAGCTTTCTGGGAGATGTTTATAGTGCTTTAGAGTGTTTATCATCTGCAAATAATTCTTTGACTTCTTCCTTTCTTGTATCTCCTTTGTCTCCATTGTCTCCATTGCTTGTCTAGTTGCTCCATCTAGAACTTCAAGTATTATGTTAAACAGGAAGTGAGAGAGTGGACAGCTTTGTCAAGTCCCTGGTTTAAGTGGAAATGTTTTGAGCTTTTATCTGCTTGGCTGAGGGCTTGCTGTATATTGACTTTATTATGTTGAAGTATATTGACTATATCTCTTCATTCTCTAGTGATTCGGTGAGGGTTGTTAGATTTTGTGAACAGCTTTACCTGCATTTAACAAGGTGATCATTTGGTTTCTGTCAATGAATCCATTCATGTGGTAGATTACATTTAATGATTCATTGATATTAAGCCATTCCTTCATGTATTATTGGATGAAGCCAATTTGACCCTGATAGATGTTCTTTTTACTGTGTCCTTGGACACAGTTAACAAATAGCAGGATACAAAATTCTCACATAAAAGTAAGTTCCCTTTCTACATACAAATGATGAACATACTTAGTAATATATCAGTGGAATAGTACCATTCACAATAGACTAAAAAATATCATGTGACAAATCTAGCTAAGGATATAAATGACTTATGCAATGTAAGCTTTAAGGTACCAAAAAAGAAAATCGAATGAAATACCAAAAGATGAGAAGACCTCTCATTCTCAAGGCCTGTCAAAATTCATTTAATAAAAAGGCCATCATACCAAAAGCAAACTACATTTTCATCATACCAAAAGCAAACCATCAAAATTCTAATAGAATTATTCACAGAAAAGGAAACAATCTTAAAATTTATAGAGACCTAGGAGCATAAAATTGTCTTGAGAAAATGCTGGAGTTCTCATCACCCCAGATGAGTTACAGCACACAGTCATAGTAATAAAAGCACCATGATATGATGATGGCCTAAAACAGACTCATCGAATAGTGGAATAGAATTACTGACCAACACATAAGCCGACACTCCTGAAAGTCATTTGATTTTTGATGAAAGCCAACAATCTATGTTGGAGAAGAGACAGCATCTTCCATCACTGTTCAAACTGTATAGCTACATGTAGAAAATTGTAACTTAATCCTTATCTCATAACCTATACAAAGTTTATCTCTGAATGGATCAAGAACTTTTATATTAGACCTGTAACACTGAATCCAAAAAAAAAAAAAAAGTGAAAGTAAGAAATATTCCTAAGCCGGGCAGTGGTGGTGTATGCCTTTAATCTCAGTGCTTGGGAGGCAGAGGCAGGTGGATTTCTGAGTTGAGGCCAGACTGGTCTACAGAGTGAGCTCCAGGACAGCCAGGACTATACAGAAAAACCTTGTCTCGAAAAACCAAAAAAAAAAAAAAAAAAGAAAGAAAGGAAGGAAGGAAGGAAGGAAGGAAGGAAGGAAGGAAGGAAGGAAGGAAAGAAGAAAGAAAAAAAGGAAATATTCCTAAACCTAGTGGCACAGGGAAGGAGTTCTAAAGAGGACTTCAATAGCACAGGCATTAGTAAAAGAGAGATTGTGAAATTCAAAAACTTCTGTGTAGAAAAGAACACCATCGTTCAAATGAGGAAGTAGCTCTTAGAAGGGGACAAAATCTTTACCAGCTATACAACTGACAGAAGGTTAGGATTGAGAATATATAAAGAACTAGAAAATAAAGAACAAAAAGAAAATAGACAACCCAATTTTTAAAATGGGGCATAGAACAGGGAGTTTTTAAAATGAAATACAAATGGATAATAAACAATTTTTTTAGATGTTCAGCATCCTTTGCCCTCAGGGAAATGCAAATTAAAATCTTTTGAATTTCATCTTATACCAGTCAGAAGGGCTAATATCAGTAACATAAATGACACTCATTATCCTTCCAGTCTGCCTCTCCACCTTCACCCTTGGCATATTGGCATGCCTACTTGCCAACCCTATGGCCTGCCTGTCTCCCAGGAGGTATGCTTTAGCCAGGGACACAGAAGGCCTGCTCTAACCAGAGACAGCACTGCCTGCTTCCCAGAAGGCCTCCTCTAACCTGCTACACACAGCTCTACCTGCCTGCAAAGAAGCTTGCTCCAATCCAAGTCACCCAGGTCAGTTAATACCAGAGATAGCCTGATGGAGAAAGGTAAGTACAAGAATATAATTAATAGAAACCAATGCAATTTGGCACCAGCAGATCCCAGTCCTCCTACCACAGCAAGACCTTCATACCTTAACATACCTGAAGAGAGAGATTCTGACCTTAAATCACATCTCAAGAAGATGATAGAGGCCTTTAAGAAGGACATATATAATTCCCTTTAAGAAATACAGTAAAACACAGGCAAACAGGTAGAAGGCCTTAAAGAGGAAACAAACAAACCCCTTAAAGAAATACAGGAAAATACAAGCAAACAAGTAAAGAAATTGAATAAAATGGTCAAAGATCTACAAAATGGAAATAGACATAATAAAGAAATCACAAATGGAAGCAACCTTGGAGATGGAAAACCTAGAAAAGAGATTAGAAACTACTGACAGAAGCATTACCAACAATACACAGGTTGGAAGAGAGAACCTCAGGTGTAGAAGATAGCATATGAGATATTGATACATTGTTTAAAGAAAATGCCAAGTATAAAAATTTCCTAACCCAAAACATCCAGGAAATTTGGAATACAATAAAAAGACCAAACCTAAGAATAATAGGAGTAAGAGAAGGTGAAGATTTCCACTTCAAAGGGCCAGAAAACATTTTCAACAAAACCATAGGGGAAAAAAAGCTTCCCTAACCTAAAGAAAGAGATGAACATATCAGAAGCCTATAGAACCAATTGAACCAGAAGAGAAAAATCCTCCTACCACATAATAATCAAAACACACAAAGAAAGAATATTAAAAGCTGTAAGGAGAAAAGGCCAACTAACATAAAGGAAGACCTCCCAGAATTACACCTGACTTCTCAAAAGAGACTCTAAATGTCAGAACATCTTGGACAAATGTCTTGCTGACCTTAAGATGCCAAACTAGATTACAAAACCCAGCAAAACTTCAAATCACCGTAGATGGAGAAACAAAGATATTCCATGACAAAATCAAATTTAAACAATATCTTTCTATTAATCCAGTCCTACAGAGGATCCTAGAAGGAAAACCCCAACATAAGGAGGATAACTACACCCAAGAAAACACAAGAAATTAATCATTTCAAAACCTCACAATCCCCCTCCAAAAGAATTTCACACAGACATAATACCATCTCCAGTAGTATTACAGGAACTAACACACAATCACTAGTCATTAATACCTCTCACCATCAATGGACTCAATTACTCAATAAAAAAAATCACAAGGCTAACAGACTGTATATGTAAGAAAGTTCTGTTGCAAACAAGAAATATACTTCAGCAACAAAGATTGACACTATCTCAGAGTAAAGGGCTGGAAAAAGTTTTTCAAGCAAACAAGCTGGAGTAGCCATTGTTATGTCTAATAAAATAGATTTTCAACCAAAAGTAATCAAAAGATATAAATAAGAACACTTCTTATTCATCAAAGGAAAAATCCACCAAGAGGAAGTTTTAATTCTGAGCATCTACACCCCAAATGCAAGGGCATACACATTTGGGGGAAAAAACATTACTAAAGCTCAAAACACATATTGAACCTCACACAATAATAGGTGGGGACTTCAATAACCCACTCTCACCAATAGACAGGTCATCCAAAGAAAATAGACAGAGTTAGTTTCTGTGAAACTACCAGAAGTTATGAACCAAATAGACTAAACAGATTATCTACACACCAGTTCACCCTTCAACAAAAAAAATGTACCTTTTTTGCTGGACCTCATGGAACCTATTCCAAAATTGCCCATATACTTGGACACAAAACTATCCTCAACTGATACAAGAGGATTCAAACAATCCCTCACATTCTATCAGATCACCATGGACTAAGGCTGAACTTCAATAACAACAAAAACAACAGAGATCCCACATAATCATGGAAACCAAACAACTCTCTACTCAATGATAACTTGGTCAGGGAAAAAATAAAGAAATTAATGACTTTCTAGAATTCAATGAAAATGAAGATATAGCATACACAAACTAATGGGACACAATGAAAGTGTGGTTAAGAGAAAAATTTATAGCACTGAGTGCCTTCATAAAGAAATTGAGAGATCTTATATTAGCAACTTAATAGCACACTTGAAAACTCTAAAACAAAAAGAAACAAACATACTCAAGAGGAGTAGATAACAGGAAATAGCCAAATTCATGTCTGAAATCAACCAATTACAAACAATGAGAACAATACAAAGAATCAACCATACCAAGAACTGGCTCTTTCAGAAAATGAAAAAGATAGATAAACCCTTAGCCAAACTAACTAAAGGGCACAGAGACAGTATCCAAATTAACAAAATCGGAAATGAAAAAGAAGACATAACAATACAAAATGATGACATTCAAAAAAATCATTGGATCTTACTACAAAAGCCTATACTTGACAAAACTGGAAAATATAGACAAAATGGATGATTTTCTAGACAGATGCCATATACTAAATTTAAATCAAGATCAAGTAAACTAAAGAGTCTCATAACACCTAAGGAAATAGAACCAACAAAAACGAAGCTCAGAGCCAGATGGTTTTAGGACAGATTTCTACTAGACCTTCAAAGAAGAGCTAATACCAGTACCACTCAAACTATTCTACAAAATAGAAACAGAAAAAAATACTACCTAACCCATTCTATGAGACTACAGTTACTCTGATACTTAAACCACACTAAATCCATCAAAGAAAGAGAAAATCAGACCATTTTTCACTTACAAATATCGATGCAAAAATGCTCATTAAAATTCTCACAAACTGAATCCAAGAACACATCAAAACGATCATCCATCATGATCAAGTAGGCTTCATCCCAGGGATGCAGGAATGATTCAATATATGAACATATACCAACATAATCTACTATATAAACAAACTCAAAAAGAAAAAAAATCACATGATCTTCTTATTTGATGCTAAAAAAAAACCTTTGACAAAATCCAACAATGCTTCATGTTAAAAGTATTGGAGAGAACAGGAATTCAAGGCACATACATAGACATAACAAAAGCAATATACAGCAAACCAACAGCCAACATAAAATTAAATAGAGAAACTTGAAGCAATCCCACTAAAATTGTGGACAAGACAAGTCTGACCATTCTCTCCCTATCTATTCAATATAGTAGTTGAAGTTTTAGCTATAGCAACAAGACAACAAAAGGAGATCAAGGGCTACAAATTAGAAAGAAAGAATTCAAAGTATCAATATTTGTGGATGATATGATAGTATACATAAGAGAACTCCTACAGCTCATAAACAACTTCAGCAAAGTTACTGGTTATAAAATTAATTCAAACAAATCAGGGGCTGCTACCTTTATGCAAATGATAAATTGGCTGAGATAGAAATTAGAGTAATGGTATCCTTCACAATAGCCACAAATAATATAAAATATCTTGATGTAACTCTAACCAAGCAAGTGAAATATGTATGTCAAGAACATCAAGTTTCTGTAGAAAGAAATCAAAGAAGACCTCAGAAGATGAAAAGATCTCCAAGCTCATGGATTAACATAGTGAAAATGGTCATCTTTCCAAAAGCAATCTAGAGATTCAATACAATTCCCATCAAAATTCCAACTCAATTCTTCACAGGCATGGAAAGAGGAATTTCTATTTCCTATGAAAAATGAAATAAAACAAGATAGCCAAAATAATTCTGAATAATAAAAGAACCTCTGGAGGAATCACCATCCCTGACCTCAAGCTGTACTACAGAGGAAAAGTGATTTAAAAAAAAAACACATATTGTATTAGTACAGAGACGGACAAATCGATCAATGGAATAGAATCAAAGACTCAGAAATAAACCCACAGACCTATTGACACTTAATCTTTGACAAAGAAGCCAAAACCAAAAAAAAATAAGGCATCTTCAACAAAAGGTGCTGCTCTTACTAGCAGTCTACAAGTAGAAGAATGAAAATTAATCCATATCTATCACCCTGCACAAAGCTCAGGTCCAAGTGGATCAAGGTCCTCAACATAAAACCAGATACACTGAATAGGAGGCTCCCAGGATACAGTATGAGTGACCTTAACCGAAATGCCCAACAGTGGGGAGATGGAACCTGAAGAGACTACCTCCAGTAGAAAGACAAGTCCCCCAGTGGAGGGATAGGGACACCAACTCACTTTCAAAGTTTTTGACTCAAAATTCTTCCTGTGTAAAAGAAATGCAGGGATGAAAATGGAGCAGAGATTTTTAAAACTAAATGGCCCATCAGTGACCAGCCCAACTCGGGATCCATCCCAAAGGCATCAAACCCTGACACTATTACTGATGGTATGTTGTGCTTGCAGACAGGAACCTAACATGGCTGTCCTCTGAGAAGCTCTACCAGCAGATGACTGAGACAGATGCAGATACTCACATCCAAGCATTGGACTGAGGTCAGGAAACCCTATGGAAGAATTAGGGGATTGAAGGAACTGAAGGGGATAGTAACCCCATAGGAAGACCTAGAACCTGAACCCCTGGGAGCTCCTAGAGACTAAGCCATCAAACACAGAGAATGCATGGGCTGGTTGGAGGCCAGTGGCACATATGTAGCAGAGGACTGACTTGTCTGGCCTCATTGGGAGAGAATGTGCCCACTCCTGTAGTCTTGATGCCCCAGAGATGGGGGATGCTTGGCAGGGAAACCTTCTCAGAGGCAAAGAAGAGAGGGGATGGGGTAAAACTCTTTGAGTGGAGACCTGGAGGGGGAACAACATTTGGGCTGTAAATAAATAAAGCTATTAATTAAACAAATAATAAAACCTTTGGAAAAATTAAAGAAATAACATTAAATGGTTGTGTGTGTGTGTGTGTGTGTGTGTGTGTGTGTGTGTGTGTGTGTGTGT
>JADRCC010555163.1:0-10502 GCA_019843855.1 Hylomyscus alleni | reverse complement strand
ATTTCTACTAAATGATCTTTTCTTCTACCCTTCACTGTCATGTCTTATAAGTATCTATGTGGGATAAAAGAATGGGACAGCATAAATTATAAAAAAATTACTTACAACAAGGAATGTAGAAATCAGTTTACAGGTGACTGTGATAACAAAAAGAAAGAATGGCTAAAATTTTGTAAAAGTAAAAAGCATTCCAGATTAATACAAGGAGTTCTGAAACAATAGAATATTATTTTCAAAGTGTTTTGAGGATTATTTTATAAAAAAAAACAAACATGAAATTAGAAATGAAAATTGTATTATAATTATACCTCTGAAAGGAAAGTCATTGACTCAATAACACACATGTAAAAAAATAATATTATTTCACAACAGAATTGATACAAAACAAAAATAGTGGTTTTGTTTACAGATTTCAAATATAGGCTATATACTTATAAATGTAAATATAAAGACACCAAATGTTTCCCATATAATCAACATGGATGAAGAGTCAGTCCATTTAAATCTTTGTCATTACCCACATTAGCACCAAGTCTGATCCGCAACCTACCAAATCATTTCATGTTCTTAATTTTAACATCAATTCATACTTATGTCTAAAAGTCTGTTCAATACCTAGACACTCTTTTTTATCCTGTGCACTGTTATAAGGTAAATAAACACTGGTGTATTTAGAGAGGCATTGAATTACTAATATATATATATAGAGAGAGAGAATTACATTTATTTATTTATTATTTATTATTATTTATTATTTATTTATTATTATTTACTTATTTATTCATTCATTCATTCATTTATTCATTTGTTCAATTTCCATGAAGTCAGACACAATCACTACTAGGCTTATACCAATAAATTTTGTCCAAATGTCAAATAAGCAAGAAACAAAAGTTTCCTTAAAAGTATTTAAATTTAATTTCAAAATCCCCTCACTTTTCTTCTTTTTCTTTACATAGTGCACATTGAAGAAACCTCAGCTCAATCACCAACTATTCTAATCTTCTATAAAGATCCAGTCACCAATACTAGATCAACAGCTATCTCTAGACATCTGGGTACCAGGTCTTGTCATTTTCATCATGAAACTTTAGGAAACTGACAACCAACCTGTGCTCTTAAATCGCGGATTGACTTCAGGTCCATTCCAACAGTTAGAACACATACCCCATACGACTTAGGTAACAAAGAAGGAACATTCTTAAAGACATTCTGCTATACTTACAGGTCATTTGGAGATGTCTTGCTTCCTTTTACAACAAATACAGAAACTCAGAGCCAGGCATTATGTAAGGGACCATGGTATATTCACATGTAAGCAGCATGTCTCTGTCAAATCTCTCTTCTTAGGGCTCAAGGGACCTTGGTGAAGAGGGTGTGAAAGAGTGTAAGAGCCAGAGAGGATGCAAAACAACAAGGAAACAAAGCACTCAAAAATAAAAGGATCCATGCACAGATAAACTCACAGAGTTTAGCAGCATGCCCATGACCTGCATGAGCCTGCATCCGATAGGTGCTAGGACTGCTAGGAAAGGTTGGTACACTCCCCCTCCTCTAACCCAGAAGCTGTCTAGAACTGATATCTGTTTGAAATGAAAATTAGTTTTCTCCAAGTTACTCTCACTTGGGAAATGAACTATTTTTAAGGGTAGACTGCCTGACCAACAGTAGATGACCAACGTAAAATTAACTCAGTCGTGTACTCAAGAGCGTCTATGAAGGGTCCTCGCCTCATAATGTCATGTCTGGAATACCTTTTCTAAATTAATTTACGATTTCATTTATTTACATTCCAACTGTTACCTCCTTCTTCCAGTCCACCCTCGTAGGGTTCTTCCCTCCATCCTCCCTAACCTTCACCTCTGATATGGTGTCCATCGGTTATCCCCCAACACTAGGTCATCAAGTCTTTACATGATTAGCTACATCCTCCCCCACTGAGGCCAGATGAGGCAGCCCTCTGTTACATATGAGCTGGGGACCTCTGTCCAACCTGTTTATGATCTTTGTTTGGTGGCTCAGTCTTTGGAAACTCCCAGGGGTCCAAGTTAGTTGACATTGTTGGTCTGCCTATGGAGTTGTCATCCCCTTCAGCTCCTTCTCCTCTTCCATAAAGATCCCTGACTTCATTTTTATGGTTGGCTGTAAATATCTGCATCTATACTGTATCTGCTGTATACTGTATAAGTATCTGCTGGTAGAACCTATCAGAGGATGGCCATGCTGGGCTTCTGTCTGCAAGTACAACATAACATCAGTAATAATTTCAGGGATTCATGCCTACTCAAGGGATGGGTCTTCCCACTGTTGGGCATTTTGGCTAAGGTTCTGGGGTCCTGGGAACCTCCCTATCCCAGTTCCCTAAGACTTTATAGAGGTTCCCCAACCACCCTCCCCCAGCAGCCATGTATTTAATTTCATTTTTCTGCAACTCTGGGCTCCTCTCCTGCCTTCCTCTATACCTGAGTCTGCCCCACTGTTCCCTTCCTACTCCTTTCTCCCATCCAGATACCTCCCTCTCTCCCTCTCCCTCCCATAATTATTTCGCTCCCCCTTCTAAGTGAGATCTAAGTATCCTTACTTGGCCTTTCCTTCTTGTTTGACTTCTTAAGGTCTGTGGGATGTATCATGGGTATTCCGTACATTTTGACTAATATTCACTTATCAATGAATACATACCATGCATGTCCTTTTGGACCTGGGTTACCTCACTCAGGATAATATTTTCTGATTTCATCAATTTGCCTGAAAAAAAAAAAACTCATGATGTCCTAGTGTTTAATAGCTGAATAGTATTATGTTGTGTAATTGAATAATGTTTTCTGTATCTATTCCTTGTTTGAGGGACATCTGGGTAGCTTCCAGTTTCTGGTTATTATAAAAAAGGCTGGCATGATCACAGTGGATTACATGTACTTGTGATATAGTGAAGTATCTTTTGGAATATGCACAAAAGCAGTATAGCTGGGTCTTCAGGTAGAACTATTTCCAATTTTCTGAGGAACTGCAAAATTGTTTTCCATTGTGGTTGTACCGATTTGGAATCCCACCAGCAATAAAAGAGTGTTCCTCCATACTTTTTTTCAATCTTTCTTTCAAAATTTTTATAATCCAACAATCTCCTTTTACTCTACTGGTCCTTTGTATATACATTAGGGTTTCCAATTTAGTGTTCTTACAGATTTCCTGAGTTAGTCTTAGTATTTTTTCCCTTTTTTAGACTTTTTTCCTTCTGTTTGCTTACCCAATTTAATGAGGAATTGGCATTTGTTTTATGCTATTATATTTTACTAGATAGGATAGACTAGGATAGGATAGGATAGGATAGGATAGGATAGGATAGGATAGGATAGGATAGGATAGGATAGGATAGGATAGTATGGTGTGGTATGATATGTTATAGTATAATACAGTATATTATACACCATCAATTAGGACCCTGTTTGTTTTCAGAAAGGGGATGGATCTAATTGAGATGGAAGATGGAGAGAAATTAGGAGAAGTTGATGGAGGGGAAACTAATCAGGATGTATTACATGCAAAGAATCTATTTTTCAATAAAAGAAAAATATAAACGTTTTAAAAATACTTTAATTAAACATGTATGAATTATTTGAGAGTTTATTATAGGTATAAAATGAAATATGAGTATGTCCTTTCCCCATTTTCTAACCTCCAACTCCCCTTAGTTCTCCATCTGTGACCCTGTGCTCAATTTCATGCCTTCTTAAAATAAAGCATTAAGTACATTCTGTGCCATCTATATATTGATTCGTACATATTGATCAGCACATATTGATTAGTGTGGAGTCCTTCAGTGCAGCATGGTTACTCTTCTATTGATACACTCCCAACAAAACTGAGTCTTCTTCCACCAGCAACTAACTGTTAACTGCCGTGATTTCAGTTTTGCCTGGAGACTTCTGAGTTTTTCCACCAACCATATTGTAATTTTTGTTGGCTTGATCCTGTGAGGGCTTTTCAAGCAACAAGAGCTACTTGAAGTTCATGAAACAAAAGCTATTTTCTGTTCTGAAGACTACAGTTCACAACACATCCTCTGTACATTTAGTGAGAACTGTCACAGAGAAGTAACAACACTTGGAAGATAAGTCTTTTTCCATTAAATAGCATTTTGCTTGCCTTGTCTTAATGCTCTCTAAAAATATACATACCTATTGTAAATTGGATATTACTGCTAAATTTTGAGATAGTTTCCTCTTATGTTGAGTTCCTGTATGTTCTCTGAAATTGTACAAAATGTGCTAAGTATCTACTTTGACTTCATATACATGTAATTTTCATCTAATCAAAACACATTCCCCAAGATTCTAACATGGTGTTTTTTTAAACTTCTGCTCAGGTTAGAGTGAAAGCTGTTAATCTACTCAAACAAATAAATACTTTCATCACTCTAAAAGGTATAAAGTATATATACAGCCAACATTCTGTTGCCATAGGAACAGAAAGAAGGCAAAATAGAAAACTTGCTTTGCCATTTTAATGTTGTTTCATTTTTATTTCTTTAGTGTAATACAGGAATTTTCCCTCATTAAGCTACTTACTCTTTCCTGGGGCTATATTATTTAAAAGTAATACACATATTCCTTCACAAATAAGCTTATATTAAAATTTTAATTTTAAAATTTAAATAAGGTATAAACTCCAGAAAGAAAATGATATAAAAAATCACATAAATTCCCCTTCCTACATTCATACTCAGTAAACAAAAGCATAATAACTTTAGTCTATGAAATGTCAGTCAACAAATATCAAGAAATGAGCCAGTAGGTATTTCTTTTCTTCCTCATACAAAAGTGAATTATTTTGTGGATTCCCAGATCTAACACAATTCGATAGAAAGCTCAATGTAAAACCTCTGAATATGGAGGAGCTTCTTTACCTTATGAATGTTGTCTTTTGAGAAAAGAAGTACAGACTTTTTTGTCATAAGTATACATTAAGGTTAATGAAATGATTTGTAGGATGCTATTCAGACTTGGTACTAATAATATGTGTGATGACAAGTTCTCAGCCCAAATTCACCTTTTGAGAATGATTTGAAACCTTAACATTTACATTAAAAACTTGAGAATGGATAGAGTGGTAGACAACTGTAACCAGGAGCCCAACATAAGTACCACTGTCCTTTTGAGAGAAATCTAACCTGTGTTGTCTCAAAATAACATGTACTTATTTTATTTATATAATTATACTGAAAATAGTTTGATTAAAAGCAACTGAATATAAAATAACCCTTTAAAACTTTGCCAATGTTTTTAAGAGGAAAGAAATTTTGTGATTTAAGTGAAATAGAATATTATTTTGATAGAGTCTGAATTAAAGCAAATTAACTGTGCTTTAAAATATTCTATTACTCTCTACATGTTCGTGCTTACATAAAGATCCATACTAATATTCAGTGATAAAATTTAGATGTGACAAAAAAAAAAGAATATTAGAGGCATAAATGGAGGCTTTGTTAAGAACACTTACTATTCTTACAGAGGACTTGAGATAATTCAAAACTCTATGTCAGGAAGACAAAGATCTCTCTAATTCTACTACCTAGGGACCCAGTAACCCTAGCCTCTACCTCAATAATGAGCACATATCTGTGCACAGATTTATATGTAGACCTATACCTGTATACATGAACACATAATCAATAATAAAATGAAGCTTAAAATGTTGGATGTATTTATGTAGCTGCTGGTAAATTATAACAAGTCAACTAATAAAACTAGTAATAGTGTCCATGTGATTCTTAGAGCAAAAATTCTGTGATAATTTCTTTGAGAGATCACAGGGTTGTTGCAATCATGATCTCACAGAAACAGGAATTCTCACAAGACCTTCAAACAAACAAACAAATAAAAAACAAGCTAATGAGCACTCCTGCATAGAGCAGGAACAAGTTCAAAAGTCCCCTTACTTTGCTAGGGAATGGCTGCTAACTCATGGCTATGCAGAGGAGTCAGATTTCCTGTGTGGTGACACATGGTCCAGTTGATGGCACCTCACACCCATGTTCACAGTGACAGCACTTAATGGACAGAATGGGTTAAAAAAAAGGCATGAAGTGTTGTGTAAACAATCCCAGGGAAGTGGGGAGAGAGAGATGGAAGGATCAATATGATTTCAATAATACAATTGTGAATAAAAATACCAAAGCAAATTAAACCTTCTGACAAAAGGTTTTATTTTATGAATGCCCTTATGATCATTGTATGAAAAATATTTTAGGCATGAATTCCTTAGTTTATTTTTTTCTAAAAATGTCATGTAGCTTTTCCAAACTGAATTGCATTAACATAGTACTACCAAATCATCTGTCATTCATTGTTTTGTGAAATATCTCTTCACCCATAGGTAACAATGGGTTACTAATGAATGCTGTGGTTATTGGGTTACTTAGGAGGAAAGGCCCTCCAAATCATATCAAATTCATGAATAGCTTGCTCCTTGTAAATTTCTTTAGATTTCTGAAGTTTCTAAGCCCCTGTTGTTCCTCCATGACTATATATTTCAATTTGGAGGAAAGAGAGATATAGCACTCAACTCCTTCCTTCCTCCTACTCTTTTATTCTTTCTATTCCTTTTTCTTCCTTTGGAAGCTACTGCAAAATCCTTTTCTTAATATTGACCAGAGAAGTTTTGGAATTCTTAGCCTAATCCAAGAGTAAGAAGGAATAGAAATTTAACTTTATCTGCCATTCTTGCCACTGAGGCTGTTTTACTGGATTTGACTGGCTCTGTGCTACTGAAACAACAAATTACAACTTTGGTGAGCAATCTCCATCCCCATTATACATTGTTTATTGGTAGCAATAATGTACTCTATAAAAATAACTGCCCATTCACTTCTACTTGCATTGCTTTACTCTTCATGACTTCTGTGCGTTGCTTCACATTTGAGCCAGTAACACTGACTGATGTCTCTCAATTTGCCTCAGGTTGTTTTTAACCTATGTTCTAAAAAGTGATGAGTACTTACATTATCTTTCATTTTATGGTATTCAGGATCATCCCTTCTATCTTCTGTCCAAAAGTCTTATATGCAGGAAGTGAGAGATTTGTCCATGTCTTGTTTTAAAGCTTTCCAAATTCAAGACATTCAGATGGACATGATACCCTAATTATTATCTTTATCTTGATGAAGCCAGTATTGAAGTCACAAACATTCCCTCTCTGTTTTACTCTCCCCATCTTCATTGTCCAACACTTACCATTGTTTCCAAGTCTTTGGTTACCCAGAAAAATTCTTCAATTTCTAATTCATCCTCCATTTTCCTTGAGTTCTTCCAGCTGTAAGAAATAGAAAATTTATTTATTTATTTATTTATTTATTTATTTATTTATTAGCTTTATTTTTAAATCAAGGATAAAACTCACAGATGTTTTTTCAATTGTGACATGGACAAGATTTTTCTGGCCATGTAGCTCATTTTCTGTTGTAGTTCTTATCATTCACAGCAAATTATACACATACACACACACACACACACACACACACACACACACACACACACACATACACACATCATGATGCCATAACATACTTATGAACTCACACAATGCATGCTACATTTACAAAATGCAGTATATGTTGTAGCACTAATGTGAAGAATTCTACCACTAAGGAGGCATATCCCTCTGTACACAGTTGAGTAATATTACCACATTGGGGTTTCCCACTATGAATCCTCCACTCAGACACTTGGACCTATATTGCATGTGTTATCATCTGACCTCAGGTAATATGCAACTGTCACATCAGTAAGAGAGAAATCTTAAATTAGTTTAAGAAAGAGTCAAAGCAGCATTACTTGCATGCCTGCTCTCTACCTTTTCCGCATGTTTTCAGATCCAACCCAGGGGTAATATAACTATTCTGCTCTAATGCATATTTATTTCTGTTGATCCATGCTTGGATGCGAATTGTATTGTGTGACTTTCCTTAGGGAGACAAAAACAAATGACTTTTAAACCCAGATAGGGATAGACAATAGATAGGCCAATTAAATCACATAGCAGGGAGACTAGTTAAATCACAGAGCAGAGTGAAAACAGAGAACATGTATTTTGACAATGTATCTGGGAAACTATCTGACTGACAAGTCCCCATAGCATGCTCATGGACTAGCACATTATAGAAAGTGAGGTCTCCAGATTTTGTTTGGCAGGTTTCACAAATGCTGCTATAAAGAAATCATGAATCTTCTTAAAAAAAAGAGCACACAAAGAAGATTAAGAATATTCATACTAGTTTTTCACAGGAAAAAAAAAGATAAATGAAGAACCCACAACAGAAAAGGCAGCACGCTGGGAGATAGCCCTAACAAGTACAGATTCTGAAGAAACTTACGGGAGTTAAGGCCAAAGATGGAACAGGATTTATTATGGTCATTCAAAAGCCGAAGGTAGGAAGTGATACCGAAAACTTATTTGAAAGAAATGGAGATATATATATATATATATATATATATATACATATACATATATATATATATTTCACAGTATATTACTTTTATATGGTGGTTTGTCTTTTAATTATTTCCATTGAGATGTAGACAGATCATCAACCCATTGCTATGTTTATTTTTCTGCACTTTACATTTCTATTGCTGCCCCCTTCTCATCCACCCCATTCTACAATCTCTCCCCCACCCCCATCACTTTCTCCTCTGAAAGGTTGGAGGCCCCCTCTGGGTATCCCCTCTCCCTGGCATATCAAGATTTTGTGGGCTAGGTACATCCCTCCCACTGAAGCCAAAAAATGGCAGCACAGCTAAAAGAATATATTCCACAGACAGGTTTTATCTAATGTTTAATATAAATTTAGACCAAGAGTAAATGTTTAGAATTTTCCTGATTATCCTATTTTAGTATATGTTGCTAAGGCATATTGTATAAATGCATAAACCAAGCAAATACATACGTGCCATTTAAGTGGTATGTAATTCAATGGGAAAACCTTGAATTTTAGATAGTAGAAAGATAGATTGTAAGTTCAAGGCAAATTTGGCCACCGTGGTGGCCCATTTGTTAATTTTGCTTTGTTTTCTTATTAAGAAAACAATTAAGAAAAGATAATAATAAATTAAATATTTAATAAATGTTATCTTAGTGCCTGCAAATTGATGTCAGCAATTAATAAATGACACCTTGCGAAACTAAAAAGCTTCTGTAAGGCAAAGGACACTGTCGATTAGAAAAAGCAGCAAACTACAGAATGAGAAAATATTTTCATCAGATTCACATATGTCAAAGGTCTAATGTCCAAATATATACAAAACTCAAGAAACTAGATATTTTAAAAATAACCTAATTACAATATAGTGAATAGATCTAGACAGAGAATTCCAAATAGAGAACTCTCAAATGTCTGACAAATGTTTAAAGAAATGCCCAACATCCTTATTCATCAGAGAAATGCAAATCAAAACTACTTTGAGATTCCATCTTATACCTCTCAGAATGGCTAAGATCAATAACAGCTCATGCTAGCATGGATGTAGAGCAATGGGAACACTTCTTCATTGCTGGTGGGTGTGCAAATTGTACAGCCACTTTGGAAATCAATATAGTGGTTTCTACAAAAATTGGGATCAATCTATCTCAAGGCCTAGCAATACCCCTCTTTGACATAAACCCAAAGGTCTCTCTATATTACATAAGAACACTTGCTCAACTATGTTCATAGCAGCTTTATTTGTAATAGCCAGATACTAAAAATAACATAGATGACTCACAGCAGAGGAATGGACAAGGAAATTTGTGGTACATTTATACAATACAGTAACCCATTTGAATTGAGCAATACATGGTGACAATAAATGACACCATAAAATTTGCAGGCAAATATATGCAACTAGAAAAAAATCATCCTGAATGAAAGAACTCAGATCCAGATAGGCAAATATGGTATATATTCTCTTATAAGTGGATATAAGCTGTTAAGCAAACAATGAGCATGCTGTAAACCACAGAGCCAGAGAGGCTAGGTAAAGAGGAGAGCTGATGGTGGGGCATTACTGATCTCCCTGGGAAAGTGAAATAGAGTAGGTTCTGTGGTTTACATGGGAGCTATTAGAACCCAGCACAGAAAGGATCAGGTGGTACTGGGGGAAAACCATGAAGAGAGACAGCTGGAATTGAGGGGCATTTGGGAGGGGTGGATTGGAAACATTTTGGAATCTATGAGGGTGTCCCCAGTGAGGACTCCTGGTTATGGAGGATACTGAGTCTGAACTGGTCACATTGTGCATCCAGGCAAGGTCAAATGTTGGGACTAGGTTGAATTAAGAAAGGGAGTTCCAACAGAGATCCCTAAAAATCCCAGGTCGATGCAGGCACGGAAAGCCACCCTCTGAAAGCTGATAGTATGTTATGGTAGGCAAGAACTTCCACTCTGCTCAGTGATGTAAAAAGGTTTAGTAGAGGTGATCTTGGAGCATTTACTGCCATGCTCTGGTCTCTCTGGCTGGAAAAGGTACTCT
>JADRCC010555152.1:0-12742 GCA_019843855.1 Hylomyscus alleni | reverse complement strand
TCCCAAAGCCGAGGGAATCCATCCCTGTTGTCTGCCCATTTACTTACAAAATAACCCCTTGGAAAGCAGATGAAAGGAAGGAGTATGGAGGCCCAGGGATTCTGGCCGAGGGAAGCTAGGTTGGCCCTACAGGGATGTGGTGAGCAAGATATGCTATCAAAAGCTGCTAGACCCTCTAGAACCAACTATCTCTTTGTTACACAGATGAAAAGTGAACATGTCTATCCGGAACCCAGACTGCAGTCATGGCTCCTCCAGTCACTAGCTTATCATCTTTGGTGTCATGTTGCAACTCTCCATCAGTTAGTTTTACCAAGGATAGAAGAACTATATAACTCTATAGGCCTCACAGGACTGTTCTAAGGATTGAGCTCAACGGTAAAGAATTAGACTTTTTTAACATTCATTTCAATATACCTAACACTATGTTTTAAAAGAAGCTTGAATTGTTGCTGGCTTAAAGGCTCAGTGGGTAAAGGGACTTGCCTTGCCTCCATACACGATGACTTGAGTTTGATTCCTGGAACCCATGTGGTAGAAGGAGAGAACTAACTCCCACAAGTTGTTCTCTGACCTCCATACACACCATTACAGAATGCACACACCTGCATGCACACACACTAAAATAAATAAGTAATTTTAATTAATATATAAAATAATTTTTAACAAATGTTTGATTTTTAACTGCAGATACCATTGTAGTTAACTTGTAGCTTGAAATGAGAAATCTCAAGTCCTTCAGCCTGGTCACAGGAAAAAAAAGTTTATGTAAATCATAATATATATGTTATACAGAAATAGCCCTCCTCAGCACACACCCATGTTCTTCACAAAGTCTGTCATACAGGGAGTCTTGATTCTCTGAGAGTTGGGAGTAGCGAATCACTCTCACCCCACTGGACTGTGTGTGCGGAAAATTGAGACATGCACTCAGGGCAGTGCTGACTTGGTGAATATGAACGTGTGGGCGTTTCCCATTAGAGAGCCAGTTGTCACCCACAAAGTCCTAAAGATAATCTCCTCCAGCCCACTCCAGAGTTTCTATTGTTTTACTTCCTGTATTTGACTTGCCATCCACCTGAAATTGATTTTTGCTGTGTTATGCTGACAGTTATAAAAACAAGACCAGAATGGATATGCAAGACAAGTTCTTTGTAGACTCCTCTCTGTCTCCAGAACATATTCGTGACTCATGACCAAACTACTACCAATCCTTCCTTCCTTCTCTTTTGTTTTTCTTTCCCTCTGTCAAATTATCTTTTTTTGCTCTTTGAGCCCATTTCCCATAGAATCATAAACATACAGGAAACAAAGCAGATTACTTGTCCTCCCTCCTGGTCAAGGCACAGATGCCTCACAGTGGGATAGACCACAGTTCTTCTCAATCCCTGGCCTTAAGCTCCCCAGCTACACTTGTCAGGGCATGAGGACAAGGAAGATGAGGAAGCAGCAGAGATACTCAGAGAGCCCTCTGAGAGCTTGGCTCTGATTCTAGTTGTTTGGTCTCTGGTGCTTTTCTCCAATCCCCAAACAAGTGGACACACGGCATAGACCATTCTCGATACAACCAGTGGGCATGCATAGGGGACAGGGAAGGAAAGGCCCCAATACTTGTGGGTAGCACTTGTGGGTCTACCTGCTCCCTTAGGGAAATCGGACAGATTGCCTGGTGCCTAGCACGAGTGTCACTGGCATTCAGACCTACTTCAAGAATTGCAGGCCCTTGATTGTGCCTACAAATCAAAACCCTAAAATTCTCAAATCTGGGCTGCTGGAAACAGTGTTCATTAAAGCCAACTAAAGCAGTCTCTGCTGTCAAAGAGGCACGTGAGACCTGGAAAAACTATGCTCTCTGAGGTTGGAGGAGTAGAAGGAAACAGATGTTAAAAAGAAAACAGAAAAAAAATAAACTAATAAAAGTATTCTTCTATCTCCAAAGACACAGATTTTTTTTTTCTCCCCCAGTTCTGGGACTGTGAATCACAGCTGACTTTAAAAGTCCTTTCAATGAACAGGTTATGGTCGGAGAGCTGAAACAGCCTTATCTAAAAGTGACAAGAACAGCCCCATTACAATGGACAAACAAAACCACGAGCCTCTGAAGTCAGCAGCAGCCCTGAGACAAAGAAATACTTAGGTCCTTGCATAATGGTGAAGAGTGTGCCAACATGGACTGGGGCAGCTTTCCCTCCTGAGGCAGAACAGATGATGGAGGAACTGGTGGAACTGTTGGTGGCCAGGACATTTGCTAACAAGCAGGAAACTCTGGGAGTAGAGACAAGAGTAATGAAAACTATGGAGAAGCAGGATCGAGGCATGAAGAGCCGAAGGAAGGTTTCCTGGGTCCTGGCAGCACCCGATTCCAGGCTCCTGGTGTTCAGGCATTTCCCACCCTGCCTGTCATAAGGCACACTTCAGAGACACCTGAAACAGGCTTCTTCTCCCTTTGCCCAAGAGTCCTAATTGGTCTAGAAACAGGGCAGTGAGAGACAGTCTCTTTCTCAGGCAATAGACTGTATCATTGCACAAGAGGAGGCTCACTGTGTCCCCAGGTAGCTTGGAGGTCTTGGGCATCAGCTACACACTGAAGATGAGGGAGAACAGAACTATGACTTTCCCTGGGGAGGAGGCAGAGGTTAAAGAGCCGGTCTCACAGGACGGGCTGGGAGGTATGATGTCGCTACTCCATCCATCACGCTAAAGACGGTCCTGTAATTGGAGCCAGCAGGTCAGCCCTGGGTCAAAATATTCTGCTCACAGTGGCCTCCCTATCATCACAGTAGACCCCTAAGGATTAGCTTAACAGTCGCCCTGACTTAGGACAGCACAGCTCAAACCATTTCCTAATGCTCTCGTCCCAGTGGGCTAGTAATGAGATGCATTCCCCAGGTCAAGAGAGCAAGATGTTTTCATATGAATTCCTAAAGCCCAGACGTCGCTGACAACAAGTTCTGCACCAATAATTCTACGTAATAGACATAAACTGAAAGAGAATACCCATGTACTTTACTAAAAAATATGACCTTGAGGAAATTTCTTGAATTCTCTGGTGATTGTATACTTTCCTGGGAGATGTATTCAGGATGTATCATGGAGCGCATGCTCATTGAATAGTTAGAAAAACTCATCTATATAAAATGCTGAGTGCAATTCCTGGTGCCTGGAGAGGACCCAGCCAACAGCAGCTGTTGTTGACAGAAGTACCCGGCTGCCCCCCACTGACTGGACTGTGAAGCCTGGCCAACTCTCCTCTCCGAGGCTATTCCATGCTCTGATGCTGGCCATTAGAGATTCGTTACTTTGGATTGTCAAATAACGTCTACAGAAAATTCTGGTAGGAAACATAAAATAATAATGAAAGATATGAAAGGATGAAATAATAAAACGCATGTGATACCTAACAGCTAGCTGGGCTTTTATGGAATAGTTCTCAAAGTGGGTCACCCCCTCCTAACGCAGGCTCCAATAACTAGGAAGCTGAGATTAACTGTAAAGACTATTGGGAGGGACGGGTCAGATTCCTAGTGTTTACATGGGGTTGGGTTGCCACCACAGTGGTCCTTTGGCCTCTGAATTCTCCAGGCAGCTGAACTGATGGCCTTAGATACCCAAAGTAAGAGGGGGTGCGGGGCCGGAGCTTCAAGGCAAGTACATGGATTTTTCCTGCCATCTAGTGGTCAATCTAAAGAAGCCCAGACATCTCTCCTTAAGGAAAGCTGGCTCATTCTGAGAGACACTCCTTTGCTCCCAGGCTAATCTTCAGTTCGCACCTTGCAAGAGATCACCCCTAAAATCAGGCCTGCCACACTCACAAAGCAGGAAGCTCCTTAAGACATGGACGGTGAATTTATGACTTACCATCTGCCTCCCAGAGGACCCTGAGGGATGTGCACAATTAGGAAAAACTTAAGAAGAAAACTAGGGCCATTACAGTGGAAGAGTTCTTATCCATCATGTGTAACACCCTAAATGGAATAACTACACAGTACACTCTCTATCCACTGGACCCAGAAACATTTTGGAAATTGTTTCACCAGGGGATGAGGAGCCAGAGAGTGAAGCAATGTCTTCCGGACAAGATGGCACCATGTGACGAATGAGCAGCCGAGCTTAACTGCACCTGATCAAGCCAAAGCCAGTCATCTCCAACAGGAGTTCCAGGAGGTGCAGGAGAGCCCTCACCCCTAGCTCAGGAGCAATTGACCTTTGGTGGTTGCTGGGTGAAGAAAGGTCAATTTTTCTCAAGGGTGTGTACGCTCCAATGGGTAGCCCCACACCCATCCCATGCACAGCAATAGTTGTGTTCAGATTTATTTTTAAAAGAGATGTGATAGGCTCAGAGGTTGAGAGCACTGACTGCTCTCCCAGAGGTCCTGAGTTCAATTCCCAGCAACCACGCGGTAGCTCACAACCATCTGCAATGGGAACCGATGCCCTCTACTGGTAGGTCTGAAGACAGCTACCGTGTACCAATCATATATATCAAATAAGTAAATAAATAATTTTTTTTAAAAAAGAGAGATGAAGTGGAGAGGATTTGGTGGGGGAAGGGGAGATGGAGTGAACATGATTGAAATATTATCTACACATGTATAAAAATCCTCAAAGAATCAATTAAAAGTGCATTTTAAAGGCAATAGTTCAGTAATTAAACAAAGAGGAAACCCCCTCGTTAGATGGAGGGCAGTGCAGGAAAGGGAGAGAAATTGTCCGGCAAGTACAAAGTTGTAGAATAAAGGGAAGGATGAGAGCTGGGACTGGTACCCAGCGGGATGGGTGTGGTCAGTAGTGATGGGGCACTCGGGTCAGCCAGCACATACGTAGCAAGACAGTTGTACTAGTGATATGAAGCACACCTGCAATCCCAGTGCTTAGGTGATTACAGAAGGATCAGTAAAGCAGAGTCATCCTTCCTCTCCGTACGGCCAGTCTGAGCTGGCCTGACCCCGTCAAAATTCAAGTATGTACAATATCTCAAAAATCACCCAGAGGATTTGTTGTGTTCTCACTACAAAGAAACTGCAAATACTGCAGGTGACAGGCATGCAGATTACTGTCATCCGATAGATTCACGATGCTTGCCCATATTGAACTAGCCTTTGGAGTCTGGAGAGGTGGCTCAGCTGTTAAGAGCTCGTATTATGTAATCCTTGAGTTAACAATTGGCAATCTCTGACCAAATTACCACTGATGACTGTTTTAGCTTTATTCTGCAGGGGGCAGCAGTGTATAAGCTTTGTGCCCACGGTCCTTATCAACCTATCACCTGAATCTTTGGTCAGTGTCAACTTACTGACTTCTACATTTCCTCGGAGAGCAGATGATTCATGGGAAAGTGTCATCTGCATAGAGGAAGATTTCCAATAACACTGTGCATAACAGTGGTTCTCAACCTTCCTAGTCCTGTGCCCCTTTAATACAGTTCCTCATGTTGTACTAACCCCAACCATAAAATTATTTTTGTTGCTACTTCATAACTGTAATTGTGCTACTGTTATGAACCGCAATATAAATATCTGTGTTTTCAGATGGTCTTATGTGAGCCCTATGAAAGGGTCCTTTGAACCCCAAGGGAGTCACAACCCACAGGTTGACAGCCACGTATACAGAAGGTTTAAAGGGGAAGTATCCAGAGAATCTCTAATTTCCCATGGCCTTAGAGAGAAAATGTGTAGGTCACCAGTTCTTTCTGTAATCTGTGTGTATGGATGTTGTACCTGCGTGTATGTGCAATACTTTTGTGCCTGGTGCCCATGGAAGCCAGAAGCAGGTACCCTTTTCTGGCTTCCATGGTCACTGGACATAGTTGGCATGTGGACATGCATGCAGGAGAAAAACACTTACACATAAGATAGAAATAGATACATGAATATGGAAACAGGAGCAGGATCTGTGCGATATGACATATGAGAGACTCAGTGGCCACTAGTAGCTCTGACGGTGAAGTGAGTCAAAGCAAAACCTGCACAGTTCCAGGAGACAGGGACAGAGATTCTCCTCCTGGACTATGTGAAAATAATTAGGACATGTAGAAACATGTTTCAAGTATCAACAGTGCGGTAAAGGATATAAAATTGTCTTTGATAAACTACCAATGGACACTTGGTTTAAATATTAGGGGCACCCAGAAGGAAGTGTGGGGATATCAACTCTGGGATGATCTGTGCAATTCTTACAGTTGTTTAAGCAGAAGTGTGCCTGTTCCTGCAGAGGCAAACATCTTGAGCAAATATTGCTGCATGGCCTCGGGTCTGCTCTTTGATATCATCTTTTATTTGTGCCTTTACTGAGCACTGGTCCCGTTTCTTAAGTCTTTCTTCTATGGCACTTCCTTAAATACACAACAAATTGTGGACAGTGGGATTTGCTTGTTGCTCATTTTGTCCTTTCAACAACAAGGTCATCTTATCTTTGTCCCAGTCACACAGGTCATCGCCCCCCCCCAAGTCTTAAAAAGTCCCACCAGCTTCCAATAATGATATCCTCGTGGGACAAAGTCTTTAATGATGTGCCTTTGTGAGACAGTAAACTAAACCCAGCACCAATTAACAATGTTTTTGGCTCCTGTGAGGATGGGCTTCAATTGTCTACTTGATAGAACCCAAATCACCTGAAAAGAAAGTCTCCATGAGAGGTTTTTTTTACATTGAGTTGGACTGTGGGTGTATCTGTGGGGTATTGTATTAAATAACTGATAGGGTAAAACATAGCTTACTGTGGGTAACACCATTCCCTAGGCAAGAGGTCCTGAACGGTGTAAAAGTAGAGAATTTGAGCAAGGTATAATAAGCAAGAGAGCGACCACATATGGCTCTGCTCACATTGGGTGGCACCATTCCCTAGGCAGGGGATCCTGGGTTGTGGAAGGGCAAGGACATCAAGCTGAGTGCAAGCAAGCAGGGAACACACATTCATTAGTTGCCCTCTGCTCTTGACTAAGTGTGTGATGTTACCTGCCCTGTCCAGTATCTGTCTTGACTTCCCTGCTGTCATAGACTGTAGCCTGGAATTGGGACTGGAATAAAACCCTCCATTGCTTTTCGTCAGGATGTTTTGACACAGCAGCAGAAATGAGATGGGGACAGCTCTTTTCCCCCTGCAGTTTGAGTCACAGCAAAGCCTTCTACTGGAAGAAATTAGAGGCCTTCACTGAAGATTGCGGCCATCATTTATGCAATTTTGCTTTATGTAGGTATGTGTTCGGAACTCATCTTGTGTGAAACACAAATGTAGTTTTATCTTTTTTTTTTTTCCCCTCGCAGATATTCAATTAGTCCAGTATTGGTATTGCAAAGGTAGGTTTTGTATATATTTAATTAAGATATTGTCTTTGCTCTGCATTATATTTCTATTTGGACAAAGACCCCCATTCTCTCTCTTTCACTTTCTGGCTGATGCGATGTTCTTTGCTTCTTTGTGCAGTCTCTGCCATGATGGCTGTGCTCTCTAGCATCTAGTGCAATCAGCTCAGTGACCATAGACTGTAAACCCTGAAACCATAAGCCAAACAACCTTCCATCCTCTGAATTTGTCCATCTCAGGTGTTTGGAAACTTCAACAGAAAGCTCCCAAACACAAAGAGATTTAACCCCACGTTTTGTTTTCAGAAAACTCATCTATGGTAAGGGTTATCTGTCAAATGTCGGAGACAGGAGAGGAGGTGCTTGCAGCCATAGCCCCGAGAGCTATTGTGGTTAACACAGCACTCCTGAAAAGGTGCACCTTAAGCAAAAGCAGCAGAAAGGAGAAGGAAATGGTACTAAAAGCAAATACTACCTAGTGCAATATAACATGTCCAGGAATCACGTCTAAAGATGTTTTCAAATATAGCTCAGATGTAGCCATAAGCTTGTTCATTGATACACAAAGATTTCTTATTTGTTGTTTCACTTGCCAACACCTCTGTGACCTGCAGACAATATTCACCTCAAAACATTAAACGAAAAAGATATAACTCATGAGTTCTACATTGTATGCCGTTTGAACAGTGTGGGGGAATCTCGTGATGCTCCTTGTCAGTGTGACTAAGTTATGAATTACCTGTTTGCACAGTGGATCCACTTGGTATATGTTGCCTTCTGAGTCAGTCCCTTAACAGCTTTTTCAGTGATTAGATTGACTGTCTCACGACATTCGTCCCTCATTTTACTTTTTAACGTTTTCTTTTAGGCATGTGGGTGTTTCCCCTGTGTTTATGCATGTGGTGCACCACATGTGTGCCCAGTGCCTATGAAGTCTAGAAGAGGGTATCATATCCCATGAAACTGGAGGTATCGGTAGCTGTGAACTATCCATTGTGCATGCTGGTTATCAAACCCAGGTTACATGGAAGAGCAGCCAGTGCTCTTAACCACTAAGCCATATTTCCAACTGCTCACATTATCTTGTCTCTTAAGCCAAACTTTTGTTATAATGAATTGTTAATCTTTTTGTATTTTATTAGTTAGTGAGTGTTGTTAATTTATTATTACCTGATTCATACGTGAAACTTTATCACAACCTGGTATACAAATGGGGTTAGGAAGAGCCCTATGGGAATGGCTCTCTGACAGATGAAAGGGGTTACTTAACTGTTTTAAACAACAACAATCAAAATCCTAATGCAAATGCAAGTTGTACAAAGTATATATAATAACTTTTTTCTTAATTCAACAATGGGATCCTTTATGTTTCCTTGGTCTGTCTTACTAAGTGTTCTGCAAAAAACCATAATACAATTGTTTGCTCAGAATCCTAGCGCCTGAAAGTCTGATCTGTCTGCCTAAATGGTTCTTTCCAATACCATTATTTGGATTATAAGATAATCTCAAGAACAACGTCAAAAGGCAAATGCAAAAGAAAGAATGGTTCCTGAGGAGAGGCATGCCTAGTAAGCAGAGTGCTCCACCCTGAGAGATATGTCTTATTCCTACAGTAAGAAAGGAGAGGTGGGTGAGTGGAAAGAAAAGCGGGGATGGGCATACTGCAGAAGCTTGGAACTCCATGGCTTAGACAGAGGCAAGGCATTTGAACTGTAGGACACCAATTTGTTACATGATCTGTTGCACAAAGTCATGGGAGTTCATGGATATGTAAAGGAGACACATGTGTCCCCAGTTCACCCTAGATCCTGTCTAGTTCTGGATAGAAGAGCTAGGCTGGACCATGTCCTCCAGCTCCCAACATGCACACGTCATTCCTTCTGGCTTTTCCTGTGTTCTTGGCTCTGTCAAGTCCTTGAAATGCTTACCAATGTATACTACAATACCTCAGATATTCTACTGTATGTCAGATACTGGTCAGTCTTGGGAAGTCTCTACCAAGAAGCAGATCTCACCACAGGGTAGAGAAGTGCAAATGGGAGAGGCTTTAAAGATAGTGATCCTTCCAAGAATGGAGAGGTCACTCTGGAGGGCCTGACTTTCTGGGTCCTTCTAGGAAGAACAGTAAAACTGCATCTCAGAGACCCCTTGGCCTTATACCCCCATATAGCAATTAGGGAGAGTCAGGACCTTTGGTCCATAAGGATTATAAGGCACCCTTAGTACACAGTGGTCCTCCAGGAGAAAACAGAAAACCTGGTAAATTAAATTCACAGGCTGAGATTGGTCCCTAGAGCACCTGAAGGGAAGGGTGACTGTGATGACTGTGATGCCCCAGTGAACAGAGTCAAGGTAGAACTGGTCATTCTGATCCCAAAAAGGAAACAGCCCTTCTGAGCCCTGGAGCTTCTGGTGTTCCTGGTTGGAGGAACGCCTAGAAAAAGGGGCCCTGGAAGTCCTGGTCCAAAATGTAATGGAGTGGACCCAGTGATGCCAGTGTTGATTATAATCCAAAGAAAGATGATCTAAGAGGTCTTTCTGGTCCTATTACACTCTCCTAGTCCAGCTTATCAACCTGAAGACAAGGATGATGAGATTAGACCAGGACTTCTAGGTATACTGGACCTTAAGATGGTTATGATAACAGATAAACTTGGGTTTCCAGGGCCTGATGGTCTCCCCGATGCTTCCAGACAGAGTGAAAGGCCTGATTGCTAAAGAGAAAGAGAAGTGTTCTTGGTAAGGATTAGGAAGGAGGTTCCCTAGAGTTGTAGGACCCTGGAGGTCCTTTGAAGCTGTTCCTCCTGGTCCCTAAGGTGCCAATGATGAATATAGCAGTCTTGATGGCCCTGGTGCTGCTGAGTTTCCAGATGGTCATGGTCCTTTTGCACCTCCTGATTCTCAGAAAACTATTAGTAATCCAAGATCCCCCAGGTAGCAGTGATGCTCGAGAAAAGTTGCCCTGCCACAAATTCCTAAGGGAATCCTGTTGTTCCTGGCAATCCTGAAGACTCTGGAACAAAATTTAACACTGGCCAACCTAGAGTGCATTTTATGCCCACAGCCCTATAGTATTTACAAGTTAATTTGGGGTTATGAGAACATTAAGTTTCACAGGATGACTAGGTGTGCCAGGACCTAGGAAACCCTGGGTCTTCTGGGTACTAGAGATGAAAATGGAAAATGAGTAGCTGCAACAGGAAATGTGGTGTTCCTAGACCCCTAGGTCTTCCTAGTCTGACTGGTGCAACTGGTTAATCTGGGAGAGACGGAAACCCTGGATCAGTTGTATTGTCAAGGCAAGCGTGACCATGGTGAAGATGGCTTCCCTGGTGCTTCCTGGTCATCCAGGCTCACCTTCTTACGTTAGATGAGCCACAGAAAACAGTGATAGAGGAAAACTCTATCCCAGCTGATCATTTTGATACTCCAGGTCCTACTGACTCCCAGAGTGCCCCTGGTCTGTGTGGCCCATTCAGTGACAAAGATGAAACCTGTGTACACGATTCTGATGGCATCAAGGGTTATCAAGGATACTCTGACAATGCAGGTACCCAAGGGGTCTGCAGGTACTTCTGGTTACCAGCCAACAGGTAGTCTAAGACCCACAGGTCTCAGAGGATCCGTTAGACTCCATAGGCATCATAAAAGAGATAGGAAAGTAGACGTCACAATCACTTTGCACCACAAGAACTTCAAGGTAATAGAGATGAAGAGAATCTGAAAGTTCCTCCAGGCTTCCAAGATAACCAAGTCTTCCTGGACCCACTGATGTCCCAGGTGCTTGCTGTGGTAGTGAGGCTAGTGACAGCATAGGAGTTGGAAATAGAATGCTTGGTGGCTTTCTACTGCATTGTGGAAATGAACCAGAGAATTAAGAAATCAACACCGAAGAGGTTAAGTCTCCACTCAGATGTGCGTTGATGGACCAAGAGAAAGCCCCATTCATCTTGATAGCTCCCATTAAACCCTTTCTCAGAATTGCAGAGATGTAAAATACCGCCATCAATTGTGTTGATCGTAAACAAAGGGGCAAGATGGATGCCCTCAAGGTATCCCGAAGAAACAGAAGAAGTATGTGTTGTCAGTCCCTTGTCTCCCAGATAAGAACTGACGGACAGATCCTGGTATAGCAAAGAGAAGGATCTACTTTGAAGAGTTCATGATGGTGATTTTCTGTTTAGCTATACCAAAGTTCATCTTCCCAAAGCCTGTGTGTAAACATACAACCACATGACCACACACACACACACACACACACACACACACACACACACCATCACTACCACCACCACAAACAGCAACAATAATAACAGCAGCAGCACAAATTATTTTCAAGCTTTCCTGAAATACTATCACCTGAGAAGATGTGAGGGCAATTTTGAGCTCCAGAAAGTGGCAATTCAGTTCAAGTTTATCTACATCCTAAAGAGGAGATGGCAAGTCAAGAATCTCTTGTATCCTGAGTTAAAGGTCCTCAGGTTTGTACTGAAATTCTTCCACAAGTGACAAATATTACAGAAGTCAAAAGTTATATAAAGCATCTTGACAGAGAAAATCTTTTGGAACTCTATATGTCATTGTTTGTAGAATGTCAACGAAAGTTGCTTCGGGAAATGTCAGAAATCCTAATGAAAAAAAGTCTTGGAGCATTGGCCTTCATTTTCAAATAATAAAGCCGGTATGTGTTCATTTGTGGTATAGAAAGAAATATAAAGCCCCTCTATCCCTACTTCTACTCCATAGAAGATATTTGAAAAGCTAACCACTTTGTTATTGCTTTTTTCCTCTGTACAATTATTAGAAAACTGTTTTGTCTTTGGGGATTTATCTACCACCGAGTCCAGCATGTGCTACCCTATTACTCATAAGTCATGTACAACTCATGGAGAGACAAGAGGTATGACTACTGTTGCCAGAGAAACCCATCCCCAGTATTCAGGGTCTTTATCACCACAAATGGCTCATGTTATTGAGTCACCATGCAGCCTAACTTTGCTTCCTATACCATCACCACAGAACCCACAATTGCTGTCAATATTAAACATAGAAACTGAGAAAAAAATCTAAAATGGAAATATTGGTAACCTGGCATAAAAGATAAGGTGAAGAAATCAGGGAGTTCATGTAACAATATAGGAACAAGGGGATGAATCCTGTGAGATAGAATTCAAGCAGATATTAATAGAATATCTATCATTACCCTAGTAATTACACCTTGATACAGGGTGTTGTGAGCCATTATTGAGGAAAATTGGGTGAAGTATTAACAGGATCTCTCTATAATATTCCTTATAAATGCAGGTCAATCTATAATTATCTCAAGATTAGAATAGAGTCCAAAAAGCAAGTAACTACTGAGGCGCTCCTATAACAGCACAAATGGATCTTGAATTCGTTTTTCTATGGGATAAAAGAGTCTTTTTTTTTTTTTTTTTTTT
>JADRCC010555149.1:0-12954 GCA_019843855.1 Hylomyscus alleni | reverse complement strand
AAAAAATGTTTACACAAGCAAATATGCATAAATACACATACATTCCGTACAAACACATATAATATCACATACTTACTTGTTGGGTCCAGCAACCTGTCTAATCAACTCACATACTTACACAGACACACCTACACTTACTTTTTGTATGGAACAAAAGCCCAAGTGCCAGTGCAGAAAGAACACACTCATTCTGGATGAAAAAAAAGCTCCAACCTTTATTGCATTGAGGAAGAAAAAGCTTTTATTGCTAAGTGAATTAAACCCAAGTCCGTAACGGAAAAAAAAAAAAAGCCTTGTTCTCTTTAGTAAGACAGGCTTTGCTGTTAAGGAGGATCCTGTTCCAGCCCATGGTAAGGACAAGCCAGCCTGCTTTTTTTCCTCTCCCTATAACTTTGTCTCTCTTATGCTATGCTCCATTTTGCTATGCTCTGCTGTCTCTCCTGCTTATTTGTGCTTCACTCTTTCTTCTCTTTTTCTGCCTTCTATTTTCTGCCTTAGTTTTAAATCTTCTTTGCATTCTGTGTTCTGCTCTCTTCTTTGTCTCCTAATGTCACCATTCCTAGTTTTAGTACTTTCCTAAGGCACATGATGACGTACTATTCCAATAATCAAAGGTTCACCACAAGTTTGAACATTGATTCATATCATAAATTCAATAAGTTTACAACAATGTCTACATGTGTTTTAATTAAGACTAGTTATCTGACTAGACATATTCTGCTCATTGATAGTTGAAAATTGTAATTCTTGTGTCTAAGTTAACATTGAAGATTTATATAATAAACCCATCAATATTTTATCTTCTGTCCTTGTACCTACAATCAATAGTTCATTCTCAGTTTATGGTCTTTGCTTTACAAACCTAAAGGAATATATTCCTAAGTTGTAAATGCCTGCTTTCTATCTCAGAAACAATTAACACACGAGATGTGAAGATTGACAGAATTTTAATTACAGTTTTCGTATCAGAGAGATCTCTAATTGCATCCCTAATTATAAAGGGCTTAATAATTACTAGTATCATTTTAGCAATTCTTATACAATAGTCATTAGGAATTAAAAAAATCATCTTAGCCAACTGTACTGACTGGTTTTGTGTGCCAACTTGACACAGGCTGGAGTTATCACAGAGAAGGGAGCTTCAGTTGGGGAAGTGCCTCCATGAGATCCAGTTGTGGGGTATTTTCTCAATGAAGTGATCTAGGGGGTAGGGCCCCTTGTGAGTGGTGCCATCCCTGGGTTGGAAGTCTTGGGTTCCATAAGAGAGCAGGCTGAGCAAGCCAGAGCAAGCAAGCCAGTAAGGAACATCACTCCATGGCCTCTGCATCAGCTCCTGCTTCCTAACCTACTGGAGTTCTAGTCCTGACTTCCATTGGTGATAAACAGCAATGTGGAAGTAAGCTGAATAAACCCTTTCCTCCCCAACTTGCTTCTTGGTCATGATGTTTGTACAGGAATAGAAACCCTGACTAAGACACCAATTAAGTATTTAATGCAGAAAAGTATATATATTAAAATCAATGATGTGATGTCTTTTCTTTTTTTACTTATTTTGACCAAGTTAATATGTAGTTCTATAAATTAAAAATAATTTTATTTGAGTTTTGTGTTCTTCACTTTCTGAAAAAAATGCCATTTTTAAAAATTCTATGCTTTGGCCACATTTAGCAAGTTATTTCATGATGATAAATGGTATATTTTCATCCAATTTCTTGAAGTTTTAAATTGGCTTTTGAGAAAAAAGACAAAAACTAAATATAAGACTATATTAGCCAGGACAGGATGGTGGTGGTGCATACCTTTAATCCCAGCACTTGGGAGACAGAGGCAGGCAGATTTCTGAGTCCAACGCCAGCCTGGTCTACAGCACAGACTGAGTGAGTTCCAGGACAGCCAGAGCTACACAGACAAACCGTGTCTCAAAAAAAACAACAACAAAAAAAACAAAAAACAAAAAAAAAACCCAAAAAACAAAAAACAAAAAACAAAACAAAACAAAAAAAGACTATATAAGACAATATCTTGAGTATTGTGACAAAAATCTGTTTTGAAAGTTAAATATACAATTAAAGATCAGACATGTGCTAACGTATGGTCCTCTCTTATTTGTGCTGTAATTTCCAAGACTAGGATACTAATTACCAGTGGATATTTAGTTTTAATAATTAAAATTAAATAAATTTAACATAAACTTAACAATGTATTTCTTACATAATTCTCTGTGGTTAATGGCTTCTGTATTTAATAGAGTAAGCAATTCCCCTGATATTGAAGGCTCTGTTGTACACAGATCATTGGAAAATGTAAGACAAGTTAAGCTATTATGAATGAAAATTTACCTATACTATGTTTTTAAATACTAATTCAGCTTGCCAGGTGCTTGTTTTTGTTATGTACCTTTATTCTTCAGTGTTCAGTAAAACAAACTTCATTGATCACACTTAGTATAGTCTGTGACCATTCATGGCAGAAGAAATGTGTCTCTCATTTGCCATACCCTAACATCTCTATGACCATACTCTTCACCATGCTTCAATAGCTTATGACAAGAGGGAACAAGAAATCACTATAATTCTTTTTTTCTTAAAAATAAATTTTTTCATAAATATATTTTCATTGAGGTTTCCCTCCCTCAACTTCTTCCAGATCTTCCTCATCTCCCCACCACCAAAATCCAGAGCCTTCTTGCTCTCTTCGTTAGAAAACAAGCAGACCACACAAAACA
Organism: Hylomyscus alleni; assembly: GCA_019843855.1. Classification (NCBI taxonomy): domain Eukaryota; kingdom Metazoa; phylum Chordata; class Mammalia; order Rodentia; family Muridae; genus Hylomyscus; species Hylomyscus alleni. Next base: position 10,229 of record JADRCC010555149.1, on the reverse strand, counting down.
AAGAAATGATCAGGAAAAATAATAGCCAAAGAAATACTACAGGAAACACATGTAGACACAGATGCACATACATACAAACTCACAAACAAAAGAAATCCCATAAAACATAAAAGCAGAAAAAAATGTGAGCCAAACACCTGTAAGTTAAAAAAACAAAAATGCAAAAAACTTCCATAACCACCTGAACACCAGTGGTAGAGTAGGCAGGGCAGAACTGGCCCTGCCCTTCCCCAGCTACTGTAAGGATTTCCTCAGTCAACAGCTTCTGGCTCTGATGCAAGCAGAGAAAGTCTCATTCTCCCTGTGGCAGGAGGCATCATGGGGAGGGCTGACCACTAGCAATTTGACCATACTAAGTGAATATATACAGCACAAAATAGACTTGCTTCCCCCCTCAACTGGAGTTCATATGGAAAGACTGGAAGGCGATTGCAGTTGGGGAATATGATATGAAACTCCCAAATAATCAATTAAAATAAATTTTAAAAATTACTATTTAGTTCATTTTCTGTAGGCCATCTCCTGGGTCATGGGACCTGGCCTTAAGTATGGTTTTTATACCCAGTGAGACTACACTAGGGAAAAGCAATTTGCTTTACAAGCACATGTGTGGCCTCCCTCTGGAGTCTGTTTTACCAAGGACTCACTCTTAGGGAAAACTGACCATGCTCCCAACAGCAAAATATTGCCAATAGTTCCTGAGCTAGGAGCAGAAGTGGTATGTGATCTCTCTTTCAATCTTGGGATATCACGTGTCTTGGGCTCCCATTGGTCTTGTCCATGCTGTCACAAGCCTGTAAATTCATAAGTGCAGCAGCCCTTTAGTATCCAGAAGACACTGTATCAATGTAGTCATCTAGTGACCCTAGACATTCTTTCTACACTGTCTTCTGCATGATCCATGAGCCTTTGCAGGAGAGGTTGCATTATAAATATATGTCTCATTTAGTGCATACCATTGATAGTCTCCTATTGCCATCTTCAATTGAGATACAAAGTGTTGCTGAATAAGGAGACTGAGTTGACATTTTTTGTCTGTTTTAACTATGAGTATATATCTACAGTCACTTCTGATTTACAAGAATCTACTGGGAAACTAGCTGTTAATCTCATATGTATACCTTTTAATGTGACTTATTTTTCTTTTACTGTTTCTAATACCTTATCTTTGTTCTTTATACCTAATATGTTAATGTGCTATGCCATGGAAGTTTCATTTTGGTGTTCTGTGTGCTTCCTGTGCAAGCAAGGGTGAGTTTTCATTTTAATTTGTGGCATTTCTTCTGTGAGCCTGTTAAAGATATAGTCTATTGCACTTACCTCAGAAGCTTGTGATCCTTCTATCTATAGAATTCACACATGTGTTTTTTCATGGTACCTCAAAGTTCTTGCATCATCCCTTAGTGTATTTTACTGATTTTTTTTATATCCTTTGACTTAGTAGTTTAGTTACTCAACTTTTTCTTCAATTTCTGATATTCTTTCTACTGCTTTATCTATTCTACTAATAAACCTTTCCCAATTTCTCTTGTATTATTTAAATTTTCAATTCTATCTGCCTTTGATTTTATGTTTTCTTAAGTATGTTTCTCTCTTTCCTTAATTTATTTTTCAAATGCTGAGTTGCCTTCATTTAGACATAATAGAGTGTTCTTGGGTTTCATTCTCAATTTTACTCAGATCCTCCATGTTTATTAATGTGTCTGTTTCTGTATTTTCTGAACTCTTTGAATTCTTTGCATATACTTTTCATTGTTCTTTTAAAATATTGGTTCTAGGTTTAATTATAGATATCCTCATTGGAGAAATTTTTAAAGGAGAACTGAGTTTAGGGGGAGATATATTGTTTAGAAGTTTCTTATTTTTTGAGTTTTGTAGCATGATCTGTGAATGTGGATTATTCTGTTATTGGGTATATATCTGATGTGTGATTCTAAGTTGCCTTTGATGAATTATAAATGTAACTTTTAGTCACCAGATGGAATTGCCATCTTGAAGGCTTACTGCTAAATAAGTTCATCCTTTCTAGTTCTTTCTGAACTCTGCCTGTCTGGTTCAACTCAGCTATTCTGGCTCAAATGCTTCTGCAAGTTAACTGATTCAATATGTCGTCTCTAAACTTCTCTCTGAATTTCTCTTCTTCACCTCAAATTAACACTGGTAATTTGTTCTAATCTTCTGGCTCATTCTTCTCTAGCTTCAACTGCCTCTGTTGACCCACACTGAACTGCATGGTCTCAGGAAGGGAGTCAACTCCTCTGTACTGCACTTGCTGCACTGACCCCCAACTCACTGAGGCACTCACTCTCTCTCCCTTTGCTGCTTTTATATAGCTTTTCTCATGTGAGTTGGGTATATCCTATCTTGGACTCATTCAGTCAAATCTTTATCTGTTTCATTGATTTGTCTGCCCACCATTGTTTGGGTTTAAGGATGTGTCTAAGGGATTCCAGTCAGAGGGATTAGAGGTGTATGCTAAGGGGATGTCTGCATTCCAGCCTGATCACACAGACCTAGCAGATGTTTGGATATGATCAGAGCAGCCATGTTGCTATAATTCCTCTATAATGAGTAGAAGCTAATTTCTCTTACTGATGTTGTCCATGTTTGGCTGACTTAAGACCAAGCATGAGAATTTTGTAGGTTGATTCTCTAAATACTCAGTGTTGATTTATTGTATTTTAATTGGTGTAACAGAGTGATTCCAATCAGTTGCAATAGGAACAGCATTCAAATGTGCCTCCCAGCTGTGTCTGCACTGTGGGAGTATGGCCCAGCTGGTTAGGTTCCTGGGAACTCATTAGGGTTGGCAGCTGCATGAGTTGCATAATCCAAACTAGGCCTGGATATTCAGTGACTAAACTGGGCAGGTGCATGAGCATTGGGATGAAGACTAAAACTTTATTCTGGAACTGATGTTGCAAGACTATGAAAATACAATAGTGATATATCTAAGAAAATCTGGGTGCATCCTACAATTGGTCAATTCCATGCAAATTAGGAGAATGAAACTCAATGTATCCTAATTGGCATATCTCTAGGTTTGGTATAACCTAATAATATCTTAACAATTCTGAAGTTTTGGACATGTATGTCATGGAGAATAATTCAAAATTACTTTTTAATTTAGAAAATTGATATTCTTTTTCTTCTCACAGTATTTCTTTAGTGTTAGCGACAGATATTTTGACCCACCAGTCTTGACATGGAGAAGAAGACTGTCTAAATCTCCTCCCATGATTCACACAGATAGGACACCTCTTGTAGTGTCCTACACTCTGAGTTTCTTTAGTTGATTCATCTTAGTCGACTTTTATGCAAGTGTGTAATGCAATAGTATAATAGTATACTCCTCCCATAAAACTCTACCCTTCAGTTTCTTAACCATCCTAGATTCCATTACTCTCTGCTATTCTCTGAGTTTGTTTTGTTTCTACTTCTCTGTAATTTGTACATATATTAAAAACTTACTTTTTTGAGATATTTCATTTTTCTGCTTGTATTAATTCTGATCAAATTATAGATACAAATGTCTTCACAAAAATCTGCTCCCAATCCTAGATCATAGTCAGAATACTAATATTATACTATTCAACAGATATATGTACAATAACACTATCAGTGTGACTTCAGAATTAGTTACAAACTTTAAACCTAGACTTGATCCTGGGATGCCTCTACAAAGATCTTCAGGTTATTTCTATGTGTGCTGAAGATTTCTAAGCACTGCAGTGTGTGTACCCAGTTATGCCTTCTCTTTGGCTTGATTAGGTAAGTCTGATGAACACAAATGCTATAATTATCATTTTAGATGAGGCAGAGAATAAAACTAATATTTCTTTCAGACTGGAGTCTTAATATCTTTAGAGATTTTTATATATAAAAGGCTATAGAAGATTGAGTTATAGGAGTATAAATAAAATGTCATAATTTTGAAATACCTGTCATATTAAGACATAAGCTTAAGATTATATCTTCCTCACTGTATATATTTTGTTCAGGAAGAAAGTATATAAATTACTAAAGAGTCACAAACCAATGATTGTTTGAAATGAAAGGAATAATTGCCTTATTGGATCTGTACATGGTGGGGCAGGTTTGTTATTCCACCTTTTGGGAGGTAGAAACAGTAGATATTGGTTTGGGCCACCTGTGGCTTGCCACTATTACTGAGGCTATGGAATGAGTGCTCACAAAAAGGGACCTATCATGACTGCCCTCTGAAAGACCCAACAAGCAGCTGAAAGAGTCAGATGCAGATATTTGCACCCAACCAATGAAGAGAAGCTGCTGACCCCTGTGGTTGAATTAGGGAAAAACTGGAAGAAGCTGAGGAGGAAGGCAACACTGTAGGAGGACCAAGAGTCTCAATTAACCTGAAGCCCCAAGATCTCAGGCAGTGGATCACCAACCAGGCAGCATACAACAGCTGATATGAGGCCCCCAACACATATACAACAGAGCACTGCAAGGTCTGGGTTCCATCAGAGAAGGTACACCTAACCCTCAAAAGACTGGAGGCCCCAGGGAGGGTGGGGACATCCCCTTGAGACAGGGGAGCAGGTAGGACGTATGAGATGTGGAACAATCAGATGGTGGACTGGGAAGGCAATAAAATCTGAGTGTAAAAAAAAAAGAAAAAAGAAATAATAAAAATAAAAATAAATAAATAAAATCCCTGTCAAATCAAATTTCTAATTGGATATTTTCTTTATTTACATTTCAAATGTTATCCACTTTCCAGGTTCCTCCACCCTTTGAAATCCCTTATCCTATCCCCATCCCCCTGCTTCTATGAGCATGTTCCTTCACCCACCCACTCCTGCCTCCCCACCCTCACATTCCCCTCTCTGGGGCATCAGGCCTTCACAGGACCTAGGTAATTTTTAAACAGAAGTAGCAACAAGCATGTATTCCATAATCATTTTTTTTTACATAATAGCTATATATTTTGTCATATTTCACTTATAGTATATGTACTGTACTAGTCTGTTCTATCCATAACGTAGAAATATCATCAAGGATATTTGTTAAATAGAATTGTCTTGGGTTATTATTGTGAATAAGAAATCACAGGTTAGGCAGTTACAATGTCAAGGAATATTGATGACATATTTTAAATCTTTCAATAAAAATATTACAGATAAAAAATAAAATAAAAAAATAAAAAAATTTATTATAGGTAGAATCTCGTGTAACTTAGGCTAGCCTCACATTTACTTTGCAGCTGAAGATAACTTCCTATCGTCTCATCACCTTGCTATTCATACCAGAAGTCCTAAACCAGGAAAAAATTAATATCCAGTAGTACAAATAATACAACAAACTCAAAAGCAGAAAGCCATTTCATCAGACAGAAGCAATATAAATTTTGTTTGCAGCAAGCCTCGAATGAGTCGAAGAGGCCCAGCAATAAGGCCCTCAATCTATTGATTCAAATGGGAATTGCCAATTATTCTCACTGTTACACCCAAAGTACTTACACTGCTTAACCAAATACTGGAGAACCCAGCAGTGCAGTCATAGCCATTGTAACAGCTTTGTACTTTCTCACTTTATAGTCACTGTTTATTTTCACTAAATAAGTTTGTAATTTATTTTTGTTTTTGTCATGCTAGAAAGCTGTTTGGAAAATGTCCCACATAGTACCTTGCATTTGAATTCTTGGTCTCTAGTTGGTGTTGCTCTTTTGTGTTTCAAGGTGTGGGCTCTCAGCTTCCTTCTCCTACCACCATGCCTACTCACTGCTGTCATGTTGTCCCCATCATTATGAACTCTAACTCTCTGCAATAAACCAAAATAAATTCCTATACAATAGTTGGCCATGGTGCTTTATTACATTTTATACAATAAAATGTAAAATAACAAATACAAAAAAAGATTCAGATGCAAAGTAAACTAAAAACTTGTTTGAAGTATTTTCAAATATTTGGAGATTAAATAAGCCTACTTTATTTTAAGAGAGAGAAAAAAAGATGCTCGGTTATTTTTTTCAAGTAGTGAAAATTCAGCTACATGAATGAAAATATTTCTGAGGAAAAATAATCTAAAACTCATTATCTCTTTCTCTACTTAAAATTAAAGATATCCTTGAAAGCACATATATCTTATTGAGAAACTTGATTTTTCTCCGTTAACTGTGTCACATTTAAAAAGTAAAAATTATAGTCACGAAACTTGATTTTCTAAATTGTCAACATTCAAGGAATGAAAAGTAAACTAACTTATTAAAATTTGTTTTTTCTTCTACTTCCATTGTACACCTAAGAAATCAAGTTTTTTTCATATAATGATAGAGACTCAAAATTCTCTATTTCTGTCTATCTTTTAATCTTGCCCATAAACATTCACATTCATCATTATCATTCTAATTGCCAGATTTTACTAATTTAGTTGATTAAAAATAGAAAAGCTATGTACCACTTTATCTAGGCTGAAATATCTAACAATTTATCTATCAATTCATAACATCTCTGAATTGCTCATAAAAATTTTGTAACACAAAAATTTCACTGGTTCTCTAAAATTTTCTTGTGCTTTCCCAAGTAGGATCTAGCATATATGTACTTCACAGGCAATAGGAATCTTGCTCTGTTAGCTAGTGTAGTGCAAATATATAGATCTAAACATGCTGAGTTGACATAGTCGACACCTAGGGCTAGGACAAGGGCAAGAAGATGTCCAGAAGGGACATCTGCAGAGAAAATGGATACATCACCTGGAGTGGAAAGAAAAGAGGAAGATTGTGTCTGGTTCTACAAATATTATCTAGGAAGAAGTGGGCTTTCTCATACCATTGTATGTACCATTGTATGTCATATGATTGACATAGAATAGCAATGTCTTACTTACCTGAGTCTTTGTTTTGGGTATAGATAGAATTTTTCCTCCCAGAGTTCTTAGTCATGAAAAAAAATTATCCTGTAAGGCTACCTATAGTTAATGTTTGAGTTGAAATATTCAAAGGATGTAGGAATGGGAATGTATAGAATCTTCTATATTTGAGAGCTATGGTAAAACTGCTCCCTGTAGCACCTGAGTATACATTCATCAATGGGAACAGGAATAAGGAAAGCCAAAAAGAAGCATAATAGACTACCACAATCATTGTATAACACTAAAGAGACAGGTATTACCTAATAGTAACTTAAGTGTACAAATACATTCCTAGAAGTGCGTGTCACAGTGGGAAGGGTGCGAGAAGAATATTGAACAAGAAATGAAAGAAAAGTTAACTTTTAATAAACACTCTATTAGGAATATTTCGCATTCTAATAAAATTAGGAAATTGGGGGCATTCTGTTAACAATCCATACCACTATATAAAAAAAAGCAATTTTAGTAATTGAATCATTTGCTTGCTGAAGGAAATTAAATTTCAAACCTTCTTACCTTGTTATTAAGCAAAAATTTTTAGTTGCCTGTTTTTCTTGTTCTTAAGTGGGTGGAATAAGAGAAGGAATCGGGGAAAAAGTTCATCCTTGGAAGCAGAGACAAGGAATACAAATCAAACCATGAGATAATGCTTCCCCTACTTGAAAGCAATTCAGAACACTTTCCATGAGGGGTTTAAATATAAAGAACAGAGAAACAAAGAGGTAGCCAGACCCCTAAGGTTTCTGTGATCTCAACACAAATCTAGAGCCCACCCAAGATTCATTCACTTCAAATGTGCTCTGTACATTTCATCCAGTCAAAGTGAGTTTGTTGACCAGAAAAGCATGTGTCACACATAATACAAACTGCAGTTTTTTAAAAAGTCTACACAGGGAAAAGTAAACTACAACACAATCCATTCTTCTGATAGTTCAGTCAAATGGAAGAGTTGGACACGTAAGTGATTAAACAAAACAGAATGCCTATGACAAGCACTATAATAGACATCAAGTTGACAGCTTAAGGAAGTAGAGGGCAAGAGTGGAATTTTAACTAGACAAATAAGAAGGATGCACAGAGAATTCAGCTTTGAGCTGGGATTTGAAAAATGAGCATTTCCACTGTCATTCAGCCAGATAATAAGTAATAGACATGAATTATAGTATAAGCAAAAAGAAACTAAAAGTGAGAATAAGGGGAACAAAGAAAAATTTGGGTAAATACATGTTGTGAAATGAATCTAAGCTAGTAAAAATGGATCATATAAAATAATTGAATGTTACAAATATCAATTTGTCTAACAAAAGGAAATGTTAAGAGGTATTTTGCTTTAATGGTAGCATGCTAATATATTTGTACATTAAAATCATTTAGAAAAGTAACACAGTATAAAACTAAGAGTGAAGAGTAAGGAAATGTTGTAGATAGAGGGTAAAACAATTGTCAGAACCTGAGAATCAGGGCTTTCACTGTGAGATTATGTCTCCTAGAAAAAGTAAAATATAACACTGTGAAGTCTCTCCCACACAACTGCCCTAAGGTGAGCTGAACAAGGAAAAAACCAACCACCATGCCAAACTAGGTGGAGGAAAGCACAGGAGGTCTTAACACAGCATAGAGTACTACCATAAAGCAGCTGAGTAAAACTGGGAGAGGAGGTGTTCCTCCCCAGAGAAGAGCCTGCCAATTGGTTTTCCTGTGGTAAAGAAATGGTCAGGACTGACCATATACATAAAAGTAACACTATATTTACTCAACAAATTATATTTAGTAATACATATATATGTATATATGTGTGTGTGTGTGTGTGTGTGTGTGTGTTTGTACATGTGGTGTGGGGGGAGTGTGTGTGTACATACAATAACAACTAATGTAAAGAGGGTATAGAGAGAATGAAGTGCTATATGGTGTTATTTGGAGGGAAGAAAGGGAAGATAGAAACACTGTAATTAAATTATACAATCAAAAATAAAAATTAATAAAAAGAATAGAAGATCCAAAAATCTAAAGCTACCTGATTTTAGAAAAAGATGTTAAAAACACATTTTGGTGGTAAGAGCCTCTTAATAAAATGGTGCTGGGAGAACTGGCTGTTTTCATGGAGAAAAATGGAACTCAATCCTTTTCTTACCATGCACTAAAGTGAATTCCATATGAAACAAAGCCTCACTGTTAGGCCTGGACTGCCGAAACTCTGGATGGGTGCTGTCAGAATATACTTAGACATACAGGCACAACTAAAGGCTTTTTGAATAGGACTCCAGTTGTTAAGGCAATATGGCCAACAGTTGATGAATCTCACGAAATTAAAAAAGTATGGTTTTTTTGTCCATAGCGAATAAGCAGCACAGACAATGAGTTAAATCATTGTTAGCTCTACATCTGCCAGAGTACTGGTGTCTAAACTATCTAAGATTTATAGGCTATACATGAAGAAAGCAAACGCCCTGATTAAAAAATGATGATCCACCATGTTCATAGCAGCCTTATTTATAATAGCCAGAAGCTGGAAAGAACCCAGATGTCCTTCAACAGAGGAATGGATGCAGAAAATGTGGTACATTTACACAACGGAGTACTGCTCAGCTACTAAAAATAATGATTTCATGAAATTCTTAGGCAAATGGGTGGAACTAGAAAATATCATCCTGAGTGAGGTAACCCAATCACAAAAGAACATGCAAGGTATATACTCCCTGATAAGTAGATATTAGTCCAAAAGTTCAGAATACCCAATTCACAGGACACATGACACTCAAGAAGAAGGAAGACCAAAGTGTGGATGTTTCAGTCCTTCTTCGAAGGGGGAACAAAATACTCATGGGAGGAGACACAGAGACAAACTATGGAACAGAGACTGAAAGAAAGACCATCCAAAGACTGCCCCACCTGAGAATCTATACCATATACAGTCACAAAACCCGGACACTATTGTGGATACCAACAAGTGTTACTGACAGGAGCCTTATATAGCTGTCTCTTAAGAGGTTCTGCCAAGTCTGACAAATACAGAGGCAGATGCTTGCAGCCAACCATTGGACTGCACATGGCATCCCCAGTGTAGGTGTTAGAGAAAGGATTAAAGTAGCTGAAGGGATTTGTCACTCCATAGGAAGAACAACAATATCAACCAACCAGACCCCCCAGAGCTCCCAGGGACTAAACCATCAACCAAACAGCAACCCATGGCTCCAGCTGCATATGTAGCAGAGGATGTTCTTGTCAAACATCATTGGGAGGAGAGTTTCTTGGTCCTGTGAAGGCTTGATGCCCCAGTGTAGGGGAATGCCAGGATGTGTAATCAGGAGTGGGTAAGTGGGAGAACCTCATAGAAGCAGGGGAATGGGATAGAG
>JADRCC010555148.1:0-11978 GCA_019843855.1 Hylomyscus alleni | reverse complement strand
CCCCAGTATAGGGGAATGCCAAGGCCAGTAAGCAGGAGAGGGTGGGGTGAGCAGGGGGAGGGGGGAGGGAACAGGAGTTTGTTTTTGTTGTTGTTTTTGGTTTTGATTTTTTTAATGTTTATTTTATTTTACTCTTTTTTTTCCCTAAAGGGGAAACTGAAAAAGGAGATATCATATGACATGTAAATAAAGAAAAACTAAAAAATAAAATAAAAAAGCATTACATTACATTCTCAACTGGAAAAAAAAAAGAAAACAAACAGGCAAATACAAAACCAAACAGATCAGAACAAACAAAACAGAGAAAAAAAAGAACAAATAAAGAAAATATTAGAAACATATACAAATATACATATACACACATCTTAGAAACAAAGTAGAAAACCATAGTATATAAACAAAGTAATGGTAAGGTAAAAAGAAAAGTATCTAAACAAAGCATTATAAGTCAAAAATAATCACCAAAACTACAATTAAGATTGTTTTATATTGACCATCTACTGCCTGCTGGGCATGGGGCTTCTTTTAAGTGTAGTTTATATATCCAGTGAGACTCCCTTAGAGAAAATTACTTTTTCTTTTATAAGTGGTTGACACTTGGAGACTATGTCTGGGTTAGAGATGGGAGCTTGTATCCACCTCTCCTCTCAATGTTGGGACTCTATCTGGTATGGTCCTGTGTAGACTCTGCATGCTGCCAGCTTCTTAGTGACTTCATTTGGACACCAATCCTATTGTGTCTGGGAGGCACAGTTTCTTTGGTGCCTTCCATCCTCGCTGGTTCTTTCACAGTTTCCTTGGTGTCTTCCATCCCCACTGGTTCTCTCAGGTTCCTGTTCTGTGCAGCTTCCGGACCGCCAAGAAGTCATCCCATTTAGAACTGAGCGTTCTGAGGTCTCTGACTCTCACCACGTTTTCTAGTTGTGGGTCTCTGTGTTAGTTCCCATCTACTGTAGAAGAAAGCTTCTCTGAGGATGGCTGAGCAAGACATAGATAGAGCAAAATGTTACTAGGAGTTATTTTTAATGTTTGTTCCTTTAGCAGGATAACAATATTTGGGTTTCCCACTGTGTCTATCTAGTCTCGGATTCTTAGGCACAGGCTCCATCTTCATACCTTCCAATTGCTGTGATAAAATATTGTAACTAAGACAACATATAGTAGAAGAATTTATTTGGCTTACAGTCCCAGCAAATGTTAAGTATTTATGTAAGAAGGAGCTGGAAGCTGAGAGATCACATCTTGAATGTCAAGAATGAAGAAGAGAGAGAAAACTTGAAATCGCGCAAGTCTCAAAACTCTCATGCCCACTGACACACCTCCTCCAATAAGGCCACACCTCCTAATCCTTCCCAAACAGTTGCATCACGTGGGCTTCAAGTGTTCAAATACAAGAGCTATGAGGGACATTCTCTTTCAAACCACCATACCCACCTTTTACTTTCTCAGATCTTTTTCTGTTTCATCACTGTAGCTGAAATACGTTCTCCCATCCAACTGCTTCCACTCCCACTCTATGCATTTGACCAAATTTTTAGTTCTGATGGAAATCTGTTTCCCTATTTAAAATTCACTTCTTCATAGACATTTTCTCTGCATAGGTCAGGATCACTTGTAATGTAACACTGATCATATCACATCACTCTGATAGCTTTTTGTATTTCCAAGTCGCTTAATTTTGCAGACTTATCTTTCCTCTCATATCTTAACATAGAGTTCCAGGCTTTTACAGTACAAGTGTGTTTGGTAAGTCTGAATGTAAAATATTGGCTAGATAATATTCTCAAAACAGTCTTTGTGGCGCCTAAGTACCTCAATAATATTTTCACTCATAAAGTATAATGTGAATTTGAAAAATTGTTTGAATATTATAAGAGGTACCAATTTTCTGTTCTTTCAACTAATCATAATATTGTATATGTAAAAATGGGCCAAGGAAGATAAAGAAATGAGGGAGTAATTCAAATATTCAGAAATTTTGGAAGTATCAGGGATCTATTTTATGCTTTACACAGAAAATACATATATACACAAGCATACATATATAGTACCACTGTAATAACATAGATCTCATTCTTCATTGGTTAGACTTTAGCTAAGAATTTCAAGACAAATTAAAAGATTACTGAAGAGGGACAATTATTTGAAGGAAAGTCAAGAAAGTCAGGCTCTGAGGCAAACAAGGTTATTTTATAATTTAAAACACAAAAAGGCTTACATTTGGGAGAGGGACAGAGTATAATGCCCAACACAACAAAGCTAACTGAGTGCAGCACATGCTGAAACAGAGGAGACCCCCAGAAACACACAGAACACTTGTGTACACAAGGAACACAGTAACTTGATATTAGGTGCTGTTATTTCTAATGAAAAAAGTCATCACAGCCTCACAGTACCACTAACAACCTTATTAGCTAACACAAGAAACCTAGGAAGGGGGACTTCCACTATAAAGAACTGAAGTCCTGGGGATGGGACATGGCTGGGTTCTAGTCTCTCCCTATGTTCCAGCTTTCTGTTTCCTGTAGTGCGAGTCCCTTCTCAGGATGAAGGATGAAGGTCTCTGGAACCATAAGACAAAGTGAATCATTCCTCCCTCCCTGGAGATATTTTCTCCCTGGAGATGAGCTGTTTCAACAGCAGTAGAGACAAACCTAGTATAGCGATATACCAAAAAGGAAAAGAATATAGTCAGGAAAAGGCTAAACATTTTACCAAAATTGGTCTTACTAATGACATAAACTCAGCAGCCATCTAAAAATTACTACCTGGATAGTGGGTTAAACCCTCCTGTTGCAGAGGTAAGATCCTCTTTCAGTACCACGTTTGATGGGCTAAATTTCTCTAAGATGTGTCCTGAGCCCTTCTCAGATTCATTCCAGTGGCTCCTTTGCTCTTTATGGTCCCCGAATTTCTTTTTATCACCTGTTCATAAGCATTCTTTTCTGACTGATAGGCAATTTATTCTAAGCTATTCGTCTTAGCTCTCCCATGTGGGTCCTTTCTGACCTTCAGAAATGCTATCAAGAATGTTTTATAAATAATGGTTCTCTTCTGAAGGATTAGCTTTCAATTCATATTTCTTTTGTCTTGCTGATGATCCACTTGGGTTTCATCATTGTCTCCTTAGCATCGTTTCTCTACTGTATGCAAGTTTTGTGTAGGTGGTAGCCCTACCTGTTTTCTTCTCAAAAATTCCATTATTCAGCGTGGTGAAACCAAATGAAAGCATAACATACACATTTTCAATTAATGAATTAATATCCTTTGTATAACTTTCCACAGATTGTGATTTATTGGCTATATCTGGCTCTACTCTATACCCCAAGAGTCCTCTCACAACTCATACTTCAGGACACAAGTACGAGGTTGGAACCTCTGACCTTCTTTTGAGTGTTAGATATGTATGGATGATGCTTAAAACCTGGATTGAGAATGGTTGAGTGTCCAGTAAGCGGAACTAGACTTGGCTTCTCAATGTCAGTGTGCATGTTCTGCCTTCACTGTGGAAAGAGTCACTAATAACAACGTTAGCAGGAAAATGAGATAAACTGAGTGCACTACAAGATGAAACAGAGCAGACCCTCAGAGACACACCCACCGCTCATGTACACAAGGAACACAGTGAGTTTGATGGTACATGCTGTTATTCCTAACAACAACAGCTGTCACGACTGTCAGGCCTCATAGTTCCAACAACAACCTTATCAGCTAACACAAGAAACCACCACAAATATGAGAGCTCAGAAGGGTTATCTCCCTTTTATATATGAAAACACAGGATCAGAAGTTAAGAAGCTTATCAAAGACAAAGCTGCTATCACAGGGTGTTCTGTTTAAGGGCTTGTTCCTGTCTTATGCCCCAAATCATACTTCTACCACAGTCAGAAAGCAGAAGAATTACTTTCAGTGTCTTTTGGACCTAGGGAAATATCAACAAGTATTCATTGTAAAATGGTCTAGTTTTTACATGTTTAAATTGGCTATTATGTCTATATTCTCAAATATCTACCTTGTGGTAAAGAAATTTTAAATCTCCCAAATGCACCTGGCTTATTATCTAGAGTCACTCTATTGTACAATAGTACATTTCTTGCTTCCAATAGATTATGACCAAGTAGCTGCTATAGTCTGGTTCATAAAAGTCTCCCAGAGGCTCATGTAGTTGACAATTGCCTTTTTTGTTCCATTTTTAATTTTTATATTATATTATAAATTACTTCATTTTTTACACTCCATATTCCATTCCCTGTCCCCCAAACCACCCTCCGACTGCTCACATCCCACACCTCCTCCCCAAACCCCCTATCTCCACATGGATGCCACACCCTCCACCCTACCTGACCTCTAAATTCCCCTGGGCCTCCAGTCTCTTGAGGGTTAGGTGCATCATCTCTGAATGAACACAGACCCAGAAGTCCTCTACTGTATGTGTGTTGAGGGCCTCATATCAGCTGGTGTATGCTGTCTGATTGGTGGTCCAGTGTTGGAGAGATCTCAGGGGCCCAGATTAATTGAGACTTCTGGTTCTCCTACAGGATCTCCCTTATCCTCAGCTTTCCTCAGCCTTTTCTAATTCAACAACAGAGGTCAGCTGCTTCTGTCCATGGTTGGGTACAAATATCTGCATCTGACTCTTTCAGCTGCTTGTTGGGTCTTTAGGAGGGTAGTCATGATAGGTCTCTTTTTGTGAGCACTCCATAGCCTCAGTAATAGTGTGAGCTTTGGGACCTCCCCTTGAGCTAGATCCCACATAGGCCTGTCTCTGGACTTTCTTTTCCTCAGGCTTCTCTCCAATTCCATCCCTATAATTCTTTCAGACAGGAACAATTATGGGTCAAAGATGTGACTTTGGGATGGCAACACCATCCCTCACTTGATGCCCTGTCTTCCTGCTAAAGATGGGCTTTCTAGGTCCCTCTCCCTACTATTGGGCATTTCATCTAATGTCCCTCCCTTTGATTTCTGAGGGTCTATTACCTCCCAGGTCTCTGGTGCATTCTGGAGGGTCCACCCAACCTCCTATTTCCTGAGGTTGCCTGTTTATATTCTTTCTACTGGCCCTCAGGGCTTCAGTTCTTTTCCCTCTTGATCTTTGACAAAGACACCAAAAATATACAATGGAAAAAAAGAAGGCATCTTCAATAAATGGTGCTGGTCTAACTGGCTGTCTATATATAGAAGAATGAAAATAGACCCATATTTGTCACCTTGTACAAAGCTCAAGTCCAAGTGGATCAAGGACCTCAACATAAAACCAGATACACTGAATCTAATAATAGAAGAGAAAGTAGGGGAAATCCTTGAACTCACTGGCATAGGGGGAAATTTCCTAAACAGACCTCTAATAGCTCATGCTCTAAGATCAAGAATTGATAAATGGGACCTCATGAAACTGGAAAGCTTCTGTAAGGCAAAGGACATAGTCAATAAGAAAAATCGACACTCTACAGATTGGGAAAAAAAATCTTCACTAACCCCACAGCAGATAGAGGACGAATATCCAAAATATATAAAGAACTGAAGAAATTAATCACCAAAAAACCAAACAACCCAATCAAAAAATGGGGTATAGAACTAAACGGAGAATTCACAATTGAAGAATCTTGAATGGCTGAGAAGCACCTAAAGAAATGTTCAAAGTCCTTAGTGGTCAGAGAAATGCAAATCAAAACGACCTTGAGATTCCACCTGACACAAATCAGAATGGCTAAAATCAAAACCTCAGGTGACAACACAACACATGTTGGAGAGGATGTGGAGAAAGAGGAACACTTCTCCATTGCTGGTGGGATTACAAACTGGTACAACCACTCTAGAAATCAATCTGGAGGTTCCTCAGAAAAATTGGAAATAGATCTACCTGAAGACCCAGCTATACCACTATTGGGAATATACCCAAAAGATGACCCAGCATGCTACAGGGGCACATGTTCCACTATATTCATAGTGGCCTTATTTGTGACAGCCAGAAGCTAGAAACAACCTAGATGTTCCACAACAGAGGAACGGATACAGAAACTGTGGTTCATTTACACAATGGAATACTACTCAGCTCTTAAGAATGAGGACATCCTGAGTTTTGCAGGCAAATGGATGGAACTAGAAAATATCATCTTGAGTGAGGTAACTCAGACCCAAAATGAAGTGCATGGTATGTACTCACTAAGAAGTGGATATTAGAAAAAAATGTACGGAAAACCCAAGATGCAGTCCATAGAACTCAAAAAGGTCAACAAGATGAAGTGCCCAAGTGAGGATGCCTCACTCCTGCTGCGGCCCTCTCGTCCAGCAAGAAGGACACGACCACGAGCTCTTCCTTAAGCAATTTATTCAGGACCTTGTTACATGCTTCTTCCTCTTCTTCCCTCTTCTCCTAGCCCCCCTGGGGAATGCCGACGGACCTAAATACCCTGTGCCCGCCAACCCCTGCAGGCCACGTGGGAACAGCAGATAGGCCGTCCAATGTGGAAGCACCCAGAGACTGCAAGCTTAGCCAAATAAGGACTTATCTCAGAGAGCACTCGCTTTTCGGGCTAGTGGAAGGCGGAAACCGGAGCCATCTTAGGGCTCGGCACATCGCAGCTCTCCACACACTCCTACTTGGGAAAGAGACAATTGCCTTTTAACTTGAGACACTGATAGGAGATACCGAATCCAAGGGAGAGCAGGACAAGAAGATGGACATTAGTTCACTGTGGCCATGCTTTCCAATGAGATATATGCTCTGACATATTCTCCTTACTTTTCAGTCATCATGAGGTAAAGATTTTGTGATACACCCTGGCCCCAAAAGTAATGGAACCAACTGATTATGGACTGAAATTTCTAAAAGTTGAGACCAAATAACCTTTTTTTAAAAAAAAAACAACTTTTTTTATTAAACTAATAAAATTTATTTTAAAATATACAACTCAGTATTGACAATTTTTTTTTAAATGGTAGCATTTAATTAACCTCCGGCGTGGCTTTTAAGCCACCAGAACACAGGCACCTCCAACACCCTTAATCTTCTCTTCAGCTCTTCTGCTGAAGAATTTGGCCTTCACCATGACAGGTTGTTTAGGGAGCTTTCCCTTGCCCAGAACTTTGTAGTAGCCCGATCGAACAACATCAATGATGGGAGCAGCTCCAGTCTTGTTTTTTGCTGCATTGACCCGTGTCTGCTCGCTGACCAACGTCCACAATTTATCCAGGTTGACAGTTGGGCAAAAGCTCTGGTTCCTCTTCAAATGGTAATGCCTCATACCAACTTTCCCAAAGTAACCTGGATGATATTTGTCAAAGTTGATTGTGTGGTGATGCACGCCTCCAGCATTCCCCGCGGCCTCCTGGGTGCTTACGGTGCTTACCGATGCGGCCGTGGCCGTGGCTCACGTGGCCCCGGAGTTTCCGGGTCTTCCTCAGTCTGGACGGCATGGCGGTGGCAGAAAGGAAAGAGCGACAATTTTTAAGTCATCAAAATAATTTATAATAGCTAAATACCTCTTAAAAAGACATGATATCTTCTGAAGCTAAAAGTAATATGCACTTAACCAATTTTTAAATCTATTTTGAACATTAAACATGATAGAAGTAGAAAAATCTCTTATGAAGTTGTCTATGAAAGGAAATTGTGACAAGTTCCTGATTAGACAGAAACCATTCCATCTCCAAGGGAGAATACACAGTGTAACTGGGACATCATAGAATGAATTGGGTAGTGTTCCTTCTGTTTCTATTTTATGGAATAGTTTGAAGAAGATTGGTATTAAGTCTTCTTTAAAGATTTGATAGAATTCTGCACTAAACCCACCTGGTCCTGGGCTTTTTTTGGTCGGGAGATTTTTAATGACTGCTTCTATTTCTTTAGGGGATATGAGACTGTCTAGATGGTTTATCTGATCCTGATTTAACTTAGGTATTTGGTATCTCTCTAGAAAATTGTCCATTTCATCCAGGTTTTCAAGTTTTGTTGAATATAGGCTTTTGTATTAGAGTCTGATGATTTTTTGAATTTCCTCAGTTTCTGTTGTTATGTCTCCCTTTTCATTTCTGATTTTGTTAATTAGGATACTGTCTCTGTGTCCTCTGGTTAGCCTGGCTAAGTGTTTATCTATCTTGTTGATTTTCTCAAAGAACTAGCTCCTGATTTTGTTGATTCTTTGCATAGTTCTTTTTGTTTCTACTTGGTTGATTTCATTCCTGAGTTTGATTATTTCCTGCCTTCTACTACTCTTGGGCGTTTTTGCTTCTTTTTGTTTTAGAGCTCTCATGTGTGCTGTTAAGCTGCTAGTGTATGCTCTCTCCAGGTTCTTAAAACTTTCATACAGTAGAGGACTGAAATCAAATTTTGAAAATAAATCTAGTCTTAGTCTGTTCAATTATCTATATGTTCAGGCAAAATTCAGTTTAAAATGTCACTATATCTAGAGGATTTCTTTAGATACCCATTTTATCTACTGAAGCTAGGGATGATGTAAAAAATGCATACATTAGCTTGTTAGGGTGCATTTTCCTGTAATATCAGCACTTGGGAGGTAGACACAGGCTCCGTGAGTTCTATGTCAGCTGGTCTATACAGTGAGTTCCAGGCCAGGCATGACTGCAGAGTGAGAACCCATCTCAAAAACAAAACAGGCAGGGCGGTGGTGGTGCACGCCTTTAATCCCAGCATTCGGGAGGCAGAGGCAGGCGGATTTCTGAGTTCAAGGTCAGCTTGGTCTACAGAGTGAGTTCCAGGACAACCAGGGCTATACAGAGAAACCCTGTCTCGAAAAACAAAAACCAAACCAAACCAAACAAAAACAAACAAAAAAACCAAAAGAGGCCCCTACCAATTTATCAATAAGTATGCTTTTAAAAAACAAGTGACTAAAGTCTAATTATAATCCAGCAACAAACCCTTTTAGATGTGTCTTTTATATTAGAATTAGTCTCTCATGTGTAGTAGATGTACCTAAGTTCTTGAAGGTATATCTTTAAAAATGTCCCTGGTATAAAATAAGTGATGTCAGGTTCAAATATGAGCAGCACGTTACTCCCAGCAGACCTTTGCGTCTGTTGCATTTCATGTGGGTGGTATTTCCTCTCTTCTGTTTTCCGTGGACAAGGACCTGCTTACACAGTACCACACACCACACATCCTGTTTATCGGTAGATCGAGAGGAGTTAAACAAGCTTTGTTTCCATTTCTATGTGTTGACGTGGTATCTTATCAATACTCTCTTTGTGACATTAGGTACCATGTTACCAAATGGTCACCATCATCCATGGTAATTTTTCATTCATGAATATTACCTATTAGCAATTAATTGTTAGTTTGTTTGAGAGCATAAAAGATCATTCTTCCACTTCCTGGAGGTACGAAAACACGCTACAGCTTTACATTTTTGCGGATCACATTCTTAAGAAGAACCAACTCCCTTTAAGCAGCTCTCATATGATGTATAAGTCTGTTTCTACCACTGAGATTCTCACTTCAGGTCTATGACTCTAGCAAAGCAGAGAAACCACATCTTGCTTTAATGTAATTTCAACATAGTTCCTGATGCAGCTGCTTGAGCAGACTGCATACCATTACACTGATGTTCTAGCTACAAAAATAAAGAAAGAAATAAAGCCTTATTATTTAGCATTCATGTAAACTTCTCAGCTAGTTCCCTTAGAAACCCATCAATCCAAACTAGAAACAAGCCCTATCCCTTTTCTAATTCACCACCTTGCCTTTAGCATTCCTGATATGCTCCACATAAAAGGCACAACAGTAGAAGACCCTGTCTACATGGTGTAGCCCTAGGTTAACGCTCCTCCCCGGGGCATAGCGATTACATTCTAAAAATGATGTCTTTTTTTTTTTTTCCTCTAGCAGCCAGTCTCACTCTGAACAATGGTATGCAGGCACATTTATTGGTTATGTAGGGAATGATGGGTACATTGTTGAATTTCACATCCCAGTGTCTTCCTCTTTTCAAATATTTCACAACACTGATTCCTGGCCCAAGGCCATGTCCTCGAGAATAAAACATCTTTCCTCATCAAAATGTAAAAAAGTCCTGTTCTCAGATTCATCAGCTTCACCACTTCGAAAGAAAAGAACAGCTTCATCTGGCTCGCCACACGGAATGTTGTTTTCCTGGCTCCAAGTCTCCTGAACACTAAATTCAATTACATAATGGACCATGTGATGTGGATATTGCTAGCATTCTATTTGGGTCAGTGGGACTAAGCACAAATAGAATAATCAAAACCACAGTGAATGTGGAATGCTTGTTTGGGCTTGCTGGGGAGGCGGTGGAGAGGGACGAGGATGTTATTAGAGTGAATCACGCTGATTCTCTTCCAATGCGATGCGCAAGTTCTTGTGTGGTGCAAAGAAGAATGCTACACACAATTTTACATAGGTACAAGGGTACCCAAGGTAGTAAGGAAAGAGTCATTACCAGATGAATGACACAGCGAACCTAATGGATCCATTTCCGGGTCAGACAATCACCCTGCATCAGGAAGGCAAGGTTTAAAAAGTAGGTGATGTTGGCCATTCATTATCCCCTATGATGATGGCTATTGTAAAAAAGAACATGGTAACACAGTGGTATGGCATGGTAGAAGATCACACGAATCATTCTACTTGGGGTCAAATCTTAGAGTCAACTGTTACTGTCTATGAGATTTGGTGGTAATGTATTTAATAAGTTCAAAATTAAAGAATATTTTTTTTTCTTTTCCAGTCTGAAAAAGAAAGCAAAATACCAACTGTCAACTTTTCTTAGTGTAGTGTGGTGAGGATAGCCATATAAAATGCTTATTTGCATAGCTTTTAGGAAGCAGGGATACTTAAGCTGTCATTACTATTCAAGTCTTCAAGAAGCGTCCTGCGGTTTGTAAGTGCAGAAACCAGCCCAGTTAGGATACCCCACCTTCTGTGTTGTCACCAGAGAGAAGGTTCGCTGGCATGTATAGTGTTGTACCTGGAAAATCTTGGGCAAGCCAACCAGCAGTGGTCACCTTACTAACCCAGCCCCAGTAACAGTTTTAGCTGCGTTACTTATATCCCTTACACACCTAGCCAAAGCAAGTTTTGAGTTTGTTGCTGTGAAGAGACACCATGACCAAGGCAACGCTCAGAAAGGCAAGCATTTAATTGGGGCTGGCTTACATTTAAGAGGTTTAGTCCATTATCATCATGGTAGGAAGCATAGCATCATGCAGGCAGACTTGGTGCTAGAGGAGCAAAGAGTTCTATACCTCAATTTGAAGACAGCTAGTATCTTCCAAAGCCCAAAAGAAGCTCTCTTCTGCATTGGGCAGAGCTTGAGCACTAGAAGACCTCAAAGCCTGCCTACACAGTAACATACTTCCTCCAACAAGGCCACATCTCCTAATAGTGCTACTCTCCATGAGCTAAGCATATCCAAACCACCACAGCAAGCAAACAAGAGTTGAAATTATTATCACTACTAGACAGAAATATTCCAGGAGGAGACTCATCAGACAAGGCTAAAACCTTTATGATGAGAGAAAGTCCTTTTTTAAGTAAAGAAAATCATTGACAGAAATAAGATGAGTGGTTTTTCTCTACCTATTGGATTTTGTTACAATTCTCCATCTATTTAGTTTTAACAGAGTGGTTGCTATGACAACCCTTTCCAGATGGAAGCAAAAGACACTGATGGGCTAGCCATTGCTCTCAGCTACTCAGACATCTGTAGGGAAAAAGATTTCCTGATTACCTTTCTCCTATGGTAGTCATGAGAGTGAAAAAAAAAACTTTCTAACTTTTCTGGACTGAAAGGTAGGACTTAGAAGCAGAAGTACTGTGAGAAACATTTGTCTGATGCTGGTCTTCAGGGAAAGAAGGGGACATAATGTTTTGTTTTGATTTATTTTGCGATATATAGTATTAAAGGATTGTTGCTTTATGACATCATCACAAAATAATTTCACGAAAAGATTTAGTTTTTCTCTGCTCAGCATCAGAGTGAAAGACTTTCTGGTTC